>DWHP01003804.1:0-13066 GCA_018247895.1 Parnassius honrathi
TGTCTCCCTCTGTCGCCTCTTACGACACCCACGGGAAGATATGGGTTAGTGGATATTCTCAACCGCCACTACACGGCCAATGATTATTTATGTCATTGGGTGATCAAAATGACGCCACCTATCTAGCCCCCCTATTGTGGTGCCACTGCCACTGCCAGCTAATATAGTCAGATAAATGAACGAATGCAGATGTGTGTTAATTTCGGCGCAACCACTCATAATAGTAATTCAGGGTGGCGTTCTTTCTCCACTTTTATTTTCTATATTTATTAACTCTGTTAAGACAGTGATTACATCTGATTTCCATATCTACGTGGACGAAACACAGCTGTATCGTCATTTTCCGGTGCGTGATACAAATAATGAAATTGGAGCTACGAATGCGGATCTGAGCCGCATCTGTAAATGGTCTGCGTCCTTTGGTAGTTGATCCCACAAAAGCAAAGGCCATTTTAATAGGCAGCAGACATTTGCGTAATAAATTAGAACTTACATCACCACCTCACGTTTTTTTAGCGGCGTCTCTACAACTTTGCTAAATACTTTCAAAAACTTCATATTTGATCACCATTTACGGTCCACTTTACGTAGCATTCGCTTAAATGTTTACAAATTGTCTTACCCCTAAAATCTAAAATATCACCCGTGTCACTCTAATCCTACATCTGCTTTAATATACTGACGCCTGTTGTTTAGATCCTAAAAAGAAGCTCCTTAATTGCAATAAGCGCTAGCAAAATCAGTGTATTCTCTTCATATTTGGGCTCAAAAATTTGATAGAATATCTCAGTTTCGCAAGCCACTCAAATGGCTTCCAATTATTCGATTTTTGTCTCCGCTATAACATCCTGCACAATCTATTCTCTCCTACATACCTCAGAAGCCGATTTTCTTTCACGCATCCTACGAATGTACCGGTGTTTCACCCGCTTTCAGAAGCTCCGCTGTAATTCTATACTCGTCTGGAGCCCTGCCGTTTTTAAGAAGCTGGAGAGCCATTCTAATCTCGCTCAGACTGACGTCCGGAATATCATCGGAATAGTGTCGGATAAGCCTTGCTCTTGGATCGTTACTCACACTTGCGTGTGGCTCCAATGATGATGTATACAGCCGCTCATAGAACCTCTCAATCTCACTCAAAATATCAGGTGTCCCGGAAACGATGCTGCCACACTCAGTCTTCAGCTTTGACAGTTGGCTCTTTCTGGCAGACAGATCTCTGGCAAAGACTTTGGAGCCCTGATTCCGCTCGATCGCTTCTTTAATACGACTCTCTCTCTTAATACGACTTGCCACTATATACCCCAGTAACGGCTCAACCCTTCAAGACTCCTTCATTCCCGCATACGGCGCTCAACTGCACAGGTCCTTTCGCAGGTGGGTGTGTTAGTCCACCGGATACACCCACTCTCTCCGGCGGAACCGCTCTTTCCTCTTTTCCGGGCTTGGGACCGGCAGCACCAAAAAGCACAGACAGGCAGTGTTAAACCAGGGGTAATCCCGCGCGCTATGTGGTAACAAGTTTCAACATAAATTGGTTAGGTACCGAGATGATCCTGCCGAATAATGTTCGGCCGAATATTCGATTCGGTAAAATTTTTACCGAACGTTCGGCCGAATATTCGTATTCGGTAAAATCCATATCCGGCCCATCTCTAATACTCATACGGCTTTATACAAATGTAATGTACCTACCTCATTAAATTAGTGTAAAGCTACACTAATGTGTAACACATTAGATTAGTATAGCGTAAGGCTGAGTGTCTGTATTTGCATATACGCATGTGGCAATAATATGAGACAATATTAAAATAGATCACTTTTTTTTTCAAAATCACTACACAAACATTTAATACTTACACTACACATACATTTTTATTTTAACGTTGAAAATATCTTTTTTAATCACTATTGAAAAATTGCTACAGTTCTGTATTTTTTATCGTATACCACCAGTAAAGTATAACTTATTTATTAAAAGAGTTATTATGATCAGGTCATAAAACAAAGTTATGCCTGAACTCCGAACATACATAAAAAATAAAAGAACTTATGTGAAATTATTTTGTTTTAGTTTTTGAAGTTTGATTTCACTTCTTATTAACATGTTTGCATGAGCAACATCTTACAACGTCGTGTTGATAGAATTATGAAATGGCGCGACTTCATAGGATGTCTCTGATTGTCATATGTATTTCCACGGAAAGTCTTTAGACCTCTATTTTATAGGCGAATTCCTATGGCGTATCAAAGTGGCGCCGCAACACAATCAATTTTCATAGCGTATACCGCCGTGAGACTTTAAAAAAAATATCTTTATAGGTTTGTACGCATACATGAAATGATGTGCGCCACAGCACAAACATTTAGAGATGAGGTTGCTCATGAGAACGTGTTAAAAGTTAATTAAGCAATGCTTAATGTTTTGTCATTATATGGTTATAAATATGTAATGATGCCCCTTGTTCAGTTTGTCAAAATTATTTACTTCATATTGACCTCTCCCATTGTAGGGAGGATTTGCCTTAGGTTTTTTTTAAATAGAATAAGGGTGACAAACGAGGACACTGTCCACCTGATGTAAGTGGGTGCTGTGGGCCACAGACATATACATTTATCATAAAATTAAAATGCAGATGCGTTGTCTGCCCTGAGGACTAAGATTGAATGCTTCGTTTCCATTAAAAATGGCTCTCTGGATCTCTACATTCATCATACGAAACACAGCAGTATTATGCTGCTATTTTACACTGGTATTCTGTGAAAGTGTGGTCCTTCCCCATTTGAGCCGACCCATTCATGCTACAATCATAGTATAGCTGCAGGGTATGGGAAAGAAAGGAAAAAGAAAAAGAAAAGTTATGGAGTGGCAGCCTAGTGCTAGAAAGTGCCGTGTTGGGCGCAGATGGTCCATGTATGCAGGTGACTCAGGACCATACTTTGTGACAATCTATGGGGGAGGCTTATGTTCAGCAGTGGACTTGTAATGGACTGTAGTGATAGTGTAATGCACCAGTGTATTTACTTTTGATTAATAGTTCAAATTTTCTTATATTGTGATGGGACATTAAATAACTGGTAAATAAATTCGCCACATGGCAAATAATCTTCAGGATAAAGCATATAAATTACATTTCCATAAACAAATGTTAATGTGATTGTGGTGGTTTTCCCGGTTCTATAAATACATATTTCTGAATTATAATGTTACCTTGACTTGAATTACATCCATGTATTAATACATGAATGCAACACTTTGTCCTCTTGTTAAGCATATTGTGTGCTGTGTACTGAGATGTGTGAGATTTGACGTAATTAAAGTTTATGTGGAGGAGTGCAAAAAGCTGAACTTTTCACATGTTCCAAATACAATAGATAAAATAAAACATTCAAACAGTTTATTTTCATACATCAATGACATAATAGTCTGTGGTCAAACAGAGCTCCACAGAGTGGATATTATCACCGAAAAACTTTAAAATGTTGACAACATAATTAATAACTACTTAATTTTGTGTGGTATCAAATATTCCTTTTGCAATAATCTGTGGAGTGTATGTCAGGACAATATAGCATTTATTTTATATTTTGTATATGAAAAATCTGTGTTTTAATGCAGAGTTGTGATTTATAGCTGACAAATTTCGACCACTATGATACCACTAGTATTAGTGGTCCCCTAGTGGTTAATTAATTGTGATCCTGTTACAAAAAAACTTTCTACAAAAAATGTATAACAAGTGAAAGTACCCCCAAAAATATTGCCATTGAATAAATCAAATTTCATAGTATACTACAAAACAGGTCTCCTATGGCTATGGCGGCATAAAAGAGTCATCAATAATCCATACCTTATTTGTTTGAATAAATTAAAATCTTTAGAATTATTTTAAGTCCGTGTAATAAAGTTACAACCTAAATACATCTCAATGTTGGGCATCAGAAAACTATATTTTGTTACTGAAAACACTATATATACTATATATACAATACATATATGTAGTGTGTGTGGCATGCAAGTTTACTCAAGGCATGGTTTAGGCCCGCCACTACATACGGAATTCCATTTCGGGATTCTTTTTCGGAATTTCGATTCGGGATTCCGAATGCAGTAAGTCCATATAAAATCAAGGACCTGTCACACACCTACGGTAGTTTTCGTTCAAAATTTTGCTGACAAAGCGGGACTCCGTATGTGTGTGGCCGAACCTTTCGTAATTCCGAATCGGAATTCCGTATGTATGAGGCCAGCCTTAACAGTGTTACAACTACGCGGCAACTTTTGCTTTTGCGGAGGAGCCGCTGGGTAGGACCGGGGTGTTATAACGAACTCACTGTATACCAGCGTGAAGTGGACATTTACCTTTGCGTTTCGCTTGGTAAGTGCCGGTGCCCGGAGGCCCATTCCCCCCCATCTTTACAGCGTAGTGGAATCAAATAAAAACTACCTCAGGAGTGTACCAGCACCCCTGAATTCTTCGCTGAGCTTTCACGACCAAGCTATCTTACTCTTCCTGAGCGTGGGTGTTTAGGCTGCCCCGCGTATTCGGGGGGAGGAGCAAAATTCCACACACGACTAAATCTTCTCGGGGCATGCGGAGCAATAAGACCAAGGCGAACCCGTCACGCTATCGTGAATTTTTGTAACATCACGGGACTTCATTGCACCCTTAACGCCTCTTTTTAACCGAGACTCAGGTGTCCTCTCCAGCTGATACTTCATATATCTCCTACCCGGGGTACTAATTGGAATACTCCTTTGTGCCCTGGGCTGGAGTTTGAGTATACGTCAGAGAGGACATCTGTTTTCGACGCCTCGGCAGTCTAGAAGGTCCTGTCCATTCTAAAGTAGCGTAGACGGCAATGACCTTACCCGCGTCTACAGGTGCCTCTATAGCATCTATAGCAGTAATGCCGAAACAGACCGACTCATCGACAACGTCCAAATGGCTACAGATTCCTTGCTACAGCAGATCCTTGGCGATTTTAGCGCCGAATGGCTCGTTTCACGTTTAACCGATCATGCGGGGAGATCTGTTTATGACTTTGCCTTGGCATATGGTCTTACACAGCTGGTTACTTCGCCTACGCGGATTCCAGATGTGAACGATAATGCAACTTTCCTGTTGGACCTTCTGCTGATCTCTCGTCCGAACTGATATCAGATCTTCTTCGACGCCCCTCTTGGCTCGGACCATTGTCTAGTTCTGAATGATCTGCCACTCAGGCTGAAATCGCGGTTCCATTCTGCAGGCTGCCGCCATGTTTGGCAATAGGTCGGCCGATTGCGATAGTATGCGGTGTTTCTTTACATCCTACCCTTTGGGACGGGTTTGGTTCACGCCGGACGATACCAGCGTTGTCGCGCCGGACGATACCAGCGATGTGGTACTTCAGGGTATGGAACTTTTTATTCCATCCTCTGCGGTGCCCACCGAAAGGCAGATCCCAGCCATGGTTTGGTCGCTCCTGTAAAATATCATCACGCTATAAGCAGGAGTGGTACCGGGCCTGGGCTGACGCATCAATGTCTCAGGATGTAAATACCAGAGCTCTTAAAAAGAAGTATATTTCCGCCGCCAGGTCCTTCATAAGAGTCATTGCCAAGGCAAGGTCTGAGCACATCGGTAAAATTGGCGAGAGGCTTGTTCGCCTTCCTTCGGTCTCTTGGCAAGGATGTTCAAGGGTACTTCTGTCAGCCGTCTCTTCCATCTCTGCACAGAGAGGATGACTCACTGGCCCATGCCGCACAGAAGAAAGCCGATCTGTAAGGCTCTCTCTTTGCGTCGAACTCGACTTTCGATGACGGAGGAACACACCGCCGACCATCCCGTGGTGTAAGTGCTCCGCGCCGGATGTACGGTTTACACAGCGCTTGGTTCGTTAAGCACTCATCTCCCTAGACGTCAGCTAGTCAAGTTGGTCTGATGGAGTCCCTCCTATTGTGCTTAAGACGTGTGCTTCGGAGTTGGCATCGATCTTTCCGACACTTCTATATCGAAGGCGTAGTCCCGAATTTATGTAAGACAGCTTTAGTTCACCCGATCCCAAAGAAAGGCGACCGCTCAGACTCATTAAACTAACTACACCTCAATCACCTCCTTATTCTCCAAAATAATGGAGTTTTTTTTTTATAGGAAAAGGGTGACAAGCGAGCACACAGTCCACCTGATGGTAAGTGGTTGCTGTGGCCAATAGACATCTACATCTATCCTCGTTTGCGAATTAAAATGCAGATGCGTTGTCAGCCTTGAGGATTAAGTTGGAATGCCTCTTTTCCAGTAAAAAGGGTCTCCGGTTCTCTACACTCACCGTACGAAATACAGCAGCATTAATTTATTATTACTACTCTAGACACAGATTAGTATATGGAAAATGAGGTCTCAAAACTGTATATAAATATAATACTTTCCTTGTGGGCTTGTATATTTATGCACACACGAGTCACCGGCATAAGGTACCACAGCTGCATAGATCAGTACAAAATTAATAATTAAAACCTTATTTAAATCTGTAACAATTGTTCCCATGTATTTAAAGGGAGCTAGGGAGGGCTTTGAATTAAAATAAAAAATATTATTATGATGTTTTGTGTTATATTGTATTGTAGGTATTTGGCATGACTTTGGTAACGCTCGCTTTCGCGTGCCTCGGCTTCTTGTCACCTGCGAATCGTGGTGCGTTAATGACGTGCGCCTTGGTGGCTTGGGTACTGCTAGGCGCTGCTGCTGGCTACGTCAGCGCCAGGATCTACAAGAGTTTTGGAGGCAGGCGGTGGAAGAGCAACATCTTGCTTACGTCAATGGTGTGCCCTGGGTAAGGTTTGCTTAAGTTTTTTGTTTTATAATAAAAATAGGCTATCGTGTGCGCGCAAGTGCTACACATTCCGAGGTATGTGAGCGGCAGGACGGGGAAGCTAGCCAAACATCAAGTTAATTCAGACATCCGAGACTGCTGCGTCGGTAATACGATTCAGTTGTTCGCGCCAGTTTGTTCCAAACACACGTGAGATAAATATCCTAAGATGGGTCAGTCAACACCACGACAAGTGAAAAATATTATTTACAATGTATACAGTTTTTTTAGACAAAAGGGCGACAAGGAAAGCTCCTTGTCGCCCTTTTGTCTTTTAGAACACAAATATGATATGAACTTTTACCTTTTAGAACACAAATATATGAACTTTTACCTTTTAGAACACAAATATGATATGAACTTTTACCTTTTAGAACACAAATATGATATGAACTTTTATCTTTTAGAACACAAATATGATATGAACTTTTACCTTTTAGAACACAAATATAATATGAACTTTTACCTTTTAGAACACAAATATGATATGAACTTTTACCTTTTAGAACACAAATATAATATGAACATTAAAAATTAGTAGCAGCCTCTGCTAGGAGTGACAGCCTGCTGAAGAAATTTTGAGTCAGTAAACATCGGAAATTGCAAATTTCGATAACGATTTTGACATGGCAGTAATACGAAGAACCAGTTTTGTACTTGTGATAAAAAAAACAAGTATTCGTAAGCTGCTTGCAGTTTTAAAAAGGGATAGCTGTGGTTGTACCTATTTACGGCAGCTTTTACACAAGATGGGATATTTATTTAAAAAAAGTGTAAATCTAACAGACACATTTTAATTGAGGGGCCGAGTGTTGCTGAATGGCGTGTAAGGTATTTCAGAGCTAAACAGAAATATAGAAATGAAAATCAAAACATACATTCTCTGGACGAAACCTACGTTAACAGTAGCCCTACCTTCAATATTTGTTGGCAATTAGAAATTGATATTGGCAAAAGCCGTAGTTTGGTGATTGTTCATGGTGGTAGCCGAGACGTATTACTTAACGGTACCTTAACAATTTTCAAATCAGATTCGAAATGCGGTGATTACCATGGTGATATGAATGCCACAAAATTTCGTAACTGGTAGCGCCTAATTCAGTGGTTGTAATGTACAATGCTTCCTATCATTATATACAGGTTGGGAAAAACCTGTTATGTCAAATTTAAAAAGGAACTTGCAAGATTGGTTACACGAACGGAATGTTGAATTAAAGCTGAACTCTTTCTTCTGATAAATAACTGTCTGAAAAAATTTACATTTCATTTTGAAATTCGTGCTCTGCCTTCCGCCGTATTATCCCGATCTCAACCCTATTGAGCTTGTGTGGGCCTATAATAAAGAACAATTTAGCTTCAAATTGTGTAAACGAAGTAGACGAAAAATTCCTATCATCACAAGATTGTTTTATGAATTCACTCTGGAAAGATGGCAAGTGTGACGACCACATAAAAAAAAATTTAAACCAAATATTATAAAAAATATTACATAGTAATTCACCCATTACATTAATTAAGGCAGTTTCTAACACGGTTATCTGGAGATTTATCTATCCTCAAATATCTCGTGTGCATCTTGTCAATCGCGCCCTCCCTCGCCTCACCGGCTGCGTATCTCAGGCGGTGACTAGCACTTCCGCGCAGACTATAGTAACAATTTTCAAAATTGTTAGTTTTGCTATACATATGTACAAAAGAAATTGAAGTGTTTGTCCGTAATATCAAAATAACTGGCATCTATTAAGCCCAATTTGCGTGCTAGTAAGACTTCAAATAACTATTTATAATTTTTTGTAGGTCATGAAAAACATGGAGGATTTTTTAATGCTAACCTTTTTTCTATATTAGACAAATTGCTTTCGAGATAATAGCAAAAACTGATTCTAAAGTGGTTTTTCGATAGTAGAACTACTTACCCGAAGACCACTATTTTAGATCCATGTTTTTTTATTTAAGTTTAACACGAACGAAGTCGCAGGTAAATGCTAGTTCTAAATACAAGAATAGTAATGTAATTAAAATATGTTGCATACATGCTTTCATGTTATTATTTCCGCAATGTTAACTAAAAATATCTGTACGAGTCCGACTTTTTTAGTAACTACGTTCAATCAGTGGGCCTGGTCTGCTGTGTCCTTTTCGCTGGTTCCGAAGACGAATTATATAAATGTGCGTATTTTTTATTTCCAGAGTGGTGTTTTCTTTATTCTTCATTATGAATCTTGTATTGTGGGGAAAAGGTTCATCTGCAGCAGTGCCCTTCTCAACTTTAGTAGCCCTCTTAGCTTTATGGTTTGGGGTCTCTGTGCCGCTTACATTCATTGGAGCTTACTTTGGGTTCAGAAAGAGGGTAAGTACTTCTTAATACATTACCAGATAATTGTTACAGATTTTTCGACTCTGTCTTTAATAATCAATGTTCTAATAGTGATATTCGTTAGGCCTATTTAGACCATGACTTGGAAAGTAATCTACTAAAGTCATCCATCCATCCATTATAGCCTATAAAAGTTCACTACAGAACAGGCCTCCCCCATACATTGCTTCATAAGAGAGATTTTGCCGTATATAGCAGGTGGTTTGGCAACTGCAGGTTTTGTAATTTTTGTTGTTATCAGGAAGATGCTGCTGCCCATCTCTTGTATCAGTTTCCCTCTATCGCCTCTCACGACACACACTGGACGACATGGGGTAGTGGATATTTTTACCGAGATACTACATGATTTATTGTACTCTACTATATTAACGTAATGCAATGAGACTAGATTAAGAATGTAAACATGCTGTTTCACTGAGTTGTATTTCAACTTCGAAAGATGCAATTTTTAAATTCAAGTGACTATATGAAATTGTTACAGCCAAAATATTTATTTATGTATGTAAATATATCATGTATTACAGATCTTAGACCATCCAGTTCGCACAAACCAGATTCCACGGCAGATCCCTGAACAGTCCCTGTACACACAACCCGTTCCTGGAATCATCATGGGTGGAGTTCTTCCATTTGGCTGCATCTTTATTCAACTGTTTTTCATTTTGAATTCACTCTGGTCTAGTCAGGTATTGAAATTTTTCTAAACTTTTTATTTTAAATCAAGACTAAATTTGTTTTGAAACAAAAATGATTTCTACCTTGGATAAGGATATTACTATTTATGATTTTGAAATTTCATTATCAATAATATGAATGGAGATATTATTTCCAAATGTATCCAGGATGTTAGTAAATCTCAATTGTTGACTCATTTAAAAAATGTACTACTAGTTTACGGTTTTGTAGTCAAAAGAACACACATTTTGGTTAAACTGATTGATTGGTTTTCATACATTTTCCGCATTAACTGATTATTTTAAAAACATTAAAATAACAAAAGGCTTGGATTGGCATCTTTACTACATATGCTGCAGAACTAAGTTTGCTAGCTAATTTAGATATATGGGGGCCCATTGAAGCTGCGCGTCAACTGTAATTACGAGAAAAACAGTGGATTTAACAAGGCTCAGCTCCTCCTCATTTAAAAGCACATAATTTAATACATTTCGTTTATTACCGTTTAAAAGCAAATTATTGACTTTTGATATAGCATTACTTCGTCATATTTTAATAATTGCCTTTTAAGTCGGAAGATCGAGAAGTATAATCATCAAATAAAACAATATCACAGTTATTCTCTACCAAGTAAGTCATTAATATAAACTAAGAACAGGAATGGGCCGAGAGTTGAGCCCTGAGGAACACTCATAGATACTACTGATCAGGGATAACAGCTCCCATTAATAACAAATGTTCGTGTTCTATTATTTAGATATGGTATAATAAGTTTGAGTGCTATATTCTTACACTATAATTATATAACTTCCTGATTAATGTCTCATGGTGAACGCAGTCAAAAGCCTTGGAAAGATCACAAAATATACCGAAAGCATCTCTTCTGGATTCTCCCATGCACAGAAAATATATTTAATCAGCTTAACTCTGGCGTCAGTTGTCGTGCGACCAATTGTAAAACTAAGCCGATTTTTATGAAGTAATTTATTTACATTAAAAAATTAACATTTGATCTAGAATAATTCAAAAATTTTACTGAGTGTCTGCTGCACAGAAATAGGTAAAAAACTTGTTTATATACAGCCAATTTATATCAGAAACAAAAAAGCATCTTTGTTTTCACAGCAGAAGCCTACAAAACTATAAAATAAAACTTACGACTTCATAATATATATTGCTGCATCATTTAGTGCAATGTGATTATCTTAGATTTTAATATGCCTGGCAAATAAAGAGGTTAGATGAGTTTATAACTTCTAACCAAATAATTTTTTATTTTTAAATGTAATAACGATAATTGTAATTAACTCTTTTTGCTTAACAAAATATTTTAGACATTTTTGTGTATTGTATGATTGCAGATGTATTACATGTTTGGATTCCTGTTCCTCGTATTTGTGATACTGGTGATCACATGCTCCGAGACTACGATACTGTTGTGTTACTTTCACTTATGCGCTGAAGACTACCACTGGTGGTGGCGAGCCTTCCTAAGCTCCGGCTCGACCGCTGGCTACCTCTTCGTATATTGCTGCCACTACTTCGTCACCAAACTCAACATCGATGATGCCGCTTCCACCTTCCTATACTTCGGCTATACCTTTATAATGGTATTCTTGTTCTTCCTACTTACGGGCACCATTGGTTTTATGGCGTGCTTCTGGTTCGTAAGGAAGATATATAGCGTTGTTAAAGTCGACTAATTGTATGTGGTTTTAGGATAAGAATGAGTTTTAATTGCACATGAGTGTCAACTTTTCGAGGTGATTTATTTAGGGGACAAGATTATTGTAACTTTTTGTGACATTTATGGAGCGTTTCGCTCGTGCCGAAAGTGTGAAGTGTGGCTGCTACACAGTCATTATTTGTAAAAATCCATGGCCTGAATAATTTGTTAACTTCACTTGACTTTCCTTTACGTGTCTCATTTATTTGTCTCTATATTTTTTATTTTTAGTAATTGTAAATAAAATATTTAAAAAACAAATTCGATAAGTTACTTGGTCTATAACCATAGTTTTATTAAGGCACTATTATCTCAAGGTGTATATTATAAATGGAGTCTGGCATTAGTTCTATTTATTACTATGTAATTAAAACGTGGGTACATTGTTGACCTGTTTGTTGATGTGCTACCTACAGGTCTTAAAAGCAGCCGTTTTTAAATATCCTTCTGCCAAAACGTAATTCTTTAGTACCACTATGTTCATGACAGAAATGGCAAACCTGTAGCGCGCGATAGCTAACTTAGCGTGGCTTTTGATGAGATAAAACGAAATAATTGGACTTTAGCTTGTATTAAGTTTCGCCATCGCCATTCCTAAAATTACTGAATATTACAGATAACAATTATTTTTAGTAAAAACAATAAAAGATTAGTATAATATGTAGTCGGTACTTAATCTACTTCAATACAAACAGCTAGTGGAAACTAATACATAATAAAGCAGACTTACTATGCCAGCGAATTTATACCACCTGTCATATCATTCAATCCAAGATACATTTGTTGTTTATGTTAAATAATCTAAGTAGTGCAGTGCACATAGAGTTACTAATTAACATATTATTTATTATTTGACGTAGTTCAGAATGTGCGATTTTTGGGAAAATTTAAAAACTTCTACAACTACGGTGAAACCTGGTTGAGTGGACCCTTAATGTGAGAAACCTCTGTTATTAATAATTACAATGAGGTCCCGACACTTTCGTATTGAAATACCTGTTACTGGGAATTTTCAAACCTTGTTGACTGAGATTAGATTTCATAGAATTTTTCGATACTTACCTCTGTAATTGGGACTCCGTAGGCTCAATAAATCATATAAGTGCGACAATTTTATATATAAAAATTTCCGCAGCTAATGGTAAATGGTACATTTCGACCTCATTGAATCCCTCTATAAATAAGAAACTGTTATGTTAATTTGCCTATTTGGGAAACTGGGTAAATGAAAAATGATGTAATAAAAAATTCTAGGTCCCTTGAGACCCCAGTTAATCAGGTTTTGTTGTATTAAGATACCTGTACGGTATTAATCATAGACTAAAGCAGTTCCAAAAGTTAAACTGAGTCTTATATATTTTTACTTAATTTATACAAAAAAATCATTAGTTTCTTACTACAGTGGTTTTGTTTCTATTTGTGTGAGCATAGAC
>DWHP01003805.1:0-13066 GCA_018247895.1 Parnassius honrathi
AACGTGAGTCTAAACATATAAATCTTATACATACATATAACTTTACTCAGCAAATTAAGGAACCAGCTCGAATCACGGGCACGAGATTCACTTGCATAGACTTACTATTTACCAATTTTAATTTAAATAAGTTTAACACTAATGTAAGGGTACATGAATATGGATTATCCAATCACAAGTGTATTATTGTTAGTATAAATAATCTACTATATAAGCCAAAAACGATCTAGTACATATAAACACGCCTTTATAAAGAAAGTCAAATAGAATTATTTAAAACTCAAATTAAAAATATCGATTGGTTTCAAACTTTTAAATATAAATCTGTAAATGAAAATTACAATGTTTTAATACAATCAATTCATAAAATTCTTAACGACCTATAACGAGTAAAAAATTAAGACCTCTAAAACCAAAAACGTAGTTAACAAAAGGAATAAAAATTTCATGTAGATATAAGAGGCTACTGAAAATATTAATCAGATAATTCAAAAATCCTATTTTATAAAATTATTACGGACAGTATATGAAAATTCTAAAAAATATGGTGAGAACATCACAAAAAATACATAAATAAATAAATTAAATAGCCTTTATTTCTACTACAACACAAACTTGACTTGTGATTAATCTAGGTAATAATAGTATAGAATAATTAATATGTATTTTTTATGTATAATTATGTATGTAGGTATATATATGACTTAGTTAATGTTAGTTGTGGTCGCCACTGCGTCGTAGGCCTCTCCTAAACCTTTCCACATATCTCTTTCCGAGCCACTTGCATCCTTAGGGGTCCACATTTCTGATTAAAAATATCTCTCGACCTTTTACTTGGTCACCCCTTTTTTGTCTCTTGATATCCATTCTGTTAAACGTTTGGTCCATCTGTTATCATTCATTCTAAAGACGTGTCCAGTCCAGTGCCATTTCAGTAGTCTAGTTCTTTTTCTTACATCTATTATTTTTGTTTTTTTACTGATGTGGAACGTTGATAACCTTATCTGATATTTTTAGACCAAGCATGCTTCTTTCCATTTTACGTTGACATATAGCAATTTTTCTTCGTTTTCTTTTTTCAGTGACCACGTCTGGCAGCCATACGTCAGGCATGGCAATATCACTACTTCGTAGAGTTTTATCTTTATATTTATACTAATATCGTTATTTTTCATTATTTCTCTCAACCCTCTCAGAAATGAGCGGAGGCCTGTGCCCAGGAGTGGCACGTATATAGGCTGTAACTTTACTTTTTTTACTTTTATTTCTCTCAAACCTCAATATTTCTTCCAGGCTAGAGTTATCCTTCTTTCTATTTCTTTTTCTGTATTGTTTACGAATGACACTAGGTGTCCTAAATATACATATTATTTTACATATTCAATTTTTTCATTTGCTATTCTAATGTCCTGAGGTAGTCCGTTGGTTAAAATTTTGGTTTTCGTCGTGTTCATTGACAGTCCCACCTTTTTACTTTCCGTTGCTAGTTCAACAACATATTCTCCAATACAGTAGCGCTTTCTGCGAAGACCACTATGTAGTCCGCGAAATACAAATGGTTCAGTAGTTCGCCATCTACCTGTATTGCCTTCGTTTCCCAATTTAGACGTCTGAAAATATATATTAGATTCGAGCACCGCCGAAAATAACCGGTGAGAGAGGGTCTCCCTGCCTTACTCCTTTTTGTATAGGAAATTCTGTACCTTCCTGTTCTAGGCGCACTTTGGCGAGACATTTTGTATATATACTTCTGATTATATTAATATATTTCTGATTGACACTTTGTTGTTAAGTGATGTCCATATAGCTTCGAATTGTAAAGAATCGAATGTTTTTGTGTAGTCTATTAAGCACATATATAACGTCCTTTGCTTTTTCAATAAGTTGGGTTATAACTTATATGTGATCTACAGTCGAGTAACTTTTACGAAAACCTGCCTGTTCCCGCGGTTGGTTTTAATCTAGACTCTTTGTTATCCTATTTAATATGATCTTTGAAAAAAAAAAATTAATTTGACATGAGACTGATTGGTCTATAGTTCCCTAGATCACTTTTATCTGCTTTTTTGAACAGTAATATGATTGTAGATTTTGACTATTGATTCGGTGTGTTTTCGGTTCTAAGTATGTTATTGAACAATGTTTGAAAAGGTTCCAAAAGTATAGCGATTAGCGCTTTAAGAACTTCGTTAGCGATATTGTCACTTCCGGGGGTCTTGTCGTTTTTTTTGAAATTTTATTGCGTGTTCGATTTCTGATCTGAGAATAATTGGTGTTTTAGTGTTGCGTTCACTGTATTATAATCGTCTGTTTTTTAACTTAAGAGGGAGCAAATGCTATCTGTGGTAGTATAGAGCCTTTTATAGAATTGTGTGGCTTGGTTTATGATATCAGGACGTCGTGATTGCATAATTCACTGTTTGTTTTTCAGTTATCCCGTCCACTCTGACTTGTCACTCAACTCTTTATAAGCTTGACGTAGAGCCCCTGTCTTACTTATGAACTTTTCGAATGTTCTTTGCCGTATTCTTCTTTTTTGTTAGGTAATATTTCTGTTAATTTTTTTTTGCTTATTTTTGTTATTTCACATTTTAATTCTTTTGTTCTTTTCGTCTTGTATTTTTCTCCGTTCTAAGAGATTTTTTGTCTCTTTGTTTATATATTTGGTATTGCTCGATTGTTGAGATTCAGCTGCGATGGGCGTAGGAAACTGGTTATGGTGTGTGGTTTATTTTTTTTTTTTGGTACTTGTTTTGACCTTTCGTGGTTATATTCTTTTGCAGTTTCTTTCTATGGTTCTTCAGGCAATTTAGACACAAAACGTTTGTTTATGTTTCTGTTTCTTTCTGTGTGTGTATGTACTTCAGATTCACGTGATTTTAGTGTCACAATTTTGTCGTAGCGTAAAATCACTCTTTTTCCCAACTTTCTTTCGCGTTTAAGGTCTTCTTGTAACTCTTTCCGTTTTTGTGAGACGCTAAGTGGAAAGTATTCTTTCAGGTAAATATTTGTACCCTCTAGCGATTTTTCTTTTTAAGTATCTCTATATTCTCTATCTCTATCTATTCTCCTGCTTGTTGTTGTTATTGTGACAACCACTGGTCTGACTTTTCCTGATTTTTTCTCCATCCTATTAACGTGTTCAATTTCCCATTTACGGCAAGGTATTTTCATCATGTTATTAATGATATCTAAAACAATGGAGAGTAAGCTTTCATACCCCTTTTCTTTTTCTTCGATCCCAAAAAATATAACATTTTTTCTTCTGAGCTGCTTATCTAAGATTTCTATGGTTTTTTGTTGTTGTTCGATTTTCATTTCTAAGCGTTTTGTTTTATTTTCAAAAATAAGAAATTTTTCGTCTATGTTATTATTTATAGATTCTTTAATATTTAGCTCCATCTCTTTCATTTCTTGTTTGTTTTTTGATATGTGGTCTTGTATATTTTGTAAAATTTTTATGACATTTTCCATTGTAAACGTAAAAACGTAAAAAACACGTCCTTTGTTGGAATTGCAACAAATGTTTGGTATTAATTGCTCGCATTTGCACAGGGTTTGAATCGTATCTTGAAAATAGTTTTCCGTTTATATGTTGAGAGGCAGAGGCGTTATATGTTGTTCACCGATAGATGACGTTATTGTGAGTATTTTGATTGTAATGACTTTTAACTTTTTTCCTGGGATGAATTTGAGGTTATAATATAAAAAAGATTATAAACAAGATTTGTCAAACCTTTTTTTTACCTTTATTATTTGTTTGGATTTCAATAAACGATTTAGCTGCTGATCTTGCATGTTGGTTTGATCAATATTTCGCAGTAGAAGCGTCTAGCGTTGAGTTTTACTCTTGACGGTTTTTCGGATATTTGTACATGAATATCAAATTTGTGAAGCACATAACATTTGTCCGAAGAATTCACAACTTATTTCAGGTATTTATCACTATTATACTTCGATTTACAGGCTTTTAGATTAGATATAATAAAGCACAATTATATAGCAGAGCCAATGTAAAAATGAGCACAGTCGCGCCCTCTCTCTCTCTCAAGTCTGAAGATAATAGTACGTAATAAATAACACAAACGTCATGGTATAGAAGTATTCATATTTATTTGTCTTGAATTTAAAATATTACGTTGAATTCCACGGTTGTGATTGATTTCGCTTCCAATTTCATGGCAGCCTCGCGGTTGTTTATCTTAACGCTTGCGATTGCGTCTTCGACACTGCAAAGAAAAAAATATAAAGACTAAACTTTACGATGCACTAGCTGAACTCAGCACACATTTCCTACCAGTTAGTATGCAATATATTTACTATCGCTTTATTGAAGGAAAAACCAAAAATTTGAAAATTTGTTTGTTGCTTTGGTGTTTTGTTACTTTTCAATTTTTTTCAGTTTTTTTGAGAATATAAATATATTTTTATATAGAAGAGGGGCAAACAAACATGCGGCTCACCTGATAGTAAGTGACTACCGCTACCCATGAACAACTGCAACACCAGGGGAATTGTAGATTCGTTGCCGGCCTTTTAGAAAGGAGTAAGCTCTTTTCTTGAAGTTCCCTAAGGTGTATCGGTGCGGAAAAGTTGCCGGTGGTAAACGATTCCATAGAGAAGCTGTACGAGGAAGAAAACTCCAAGTAAAATGCACAGTGGTGGACTGCCAAGCATGCAGATGGTGAGCATGGTATCGTAAATTTTGACGCGATGTGTGTTTGTGAAAATTGGCGTCTGGACTAATCCTATATATTCCTCAGAACACACCCCATGTCAGATACGATTGAAAACGGAAATGGATGCAACATCCCTTTGTGTAAATCGAGACGATTAGAAAGAGCTCGATCGTCAACGATTCGAATCGCTCTGCACTGGATGCGGTCAAGTGGAAGAAGTTGGCACTGGGTTGCCCCGGGCCAGAAATAAGAACAGTATTCCATGTGAGGCCGAACTTGCGCTTTGTAAAGTTGCAAGCGATGTGAAATAAATAAGCGGCATAAAATACTCTCTCGCTTAGCTGAGCACGCCAAGCTTTTTATAGGCCAATTTGACTTTCCCCTCCAAGTGAACACGAAACTGCACGCTATTCGATATGGATGACAGGATTCCGATACTAGCTGAGGCAGCAAGGGGAGTGCCTTGAAGCTGAGGAGATACGAAAAAGGGGTTTCTTTTAGTGGTTATCGCGCAAACTTGTGTCTTCTGTGGATTGAATTGGACTAGATTTAGTCGCCGCATCCGAGACATTGTTAAGCAAAGACTTGATTTCAGATACAAATTTGCCCCGGTACTCGGCGACGATTTCCCGAGAAATATTGGCACGGCCGGCGTATAGGGCATTACCAGTGCTATCATCTGCATAGCAATGAATGTTATTGTTATAATGGGCGAGGAGATGGGCAGCATAAACTGTCTGATAACAACTCCAAGCAATGAAAAACGGAGTTGCCAACCCGCCTCAATACCCTTCAGATCGGAACACTGAAGTACAACCACTACTTCTTGGCACCAGCAATTGACATATAATAGGTGGCACCTATACAGTTGGAGTTCACTACAAACTCCAACTGGATAGGTTCAACTAGAATAATGCTGGGAGACTGTAAGAAATATATATCGCAGTTATTAACTTATTTAGGATTGAGAGATTTGCGCTGATATATTGCTCGATACCGACTAACAATTTTTTAATATAAAAAAATAATTACTCATTATAAATCACAAGGACGACGGTGTTCTGTGGCGTAACAAACGCAACCTCGTCAGTGCCTTTGGATGAACTCTTCTTCTCCACCCTGATCCTTCTAGAACCACGTGGAATGAACTTCGAGAAATGTCCCATTGCGTAGAACATTGGTTGCTTAAGAAATTCCCCTTTAACTGCGTCCACAATTATGGGAGAATCTACATAACTACCTCCCCAGTTTGGACCTCCATTTTTGTCCAGACAGTAATTCCAGTCCATCCATCCAATTATATTGTTGTTCAAATCCTGCGCATACATAAATAAGTAAAAAATATACTTGTCTGGTTTAAGGGCTGTGCGCACGCTTTAAATTACTATAATAATGGCCTCCAGACCGGATGTTGGAAAATGCGGCCAGTCTCAACGAAAACAAATGAACAAGCAACGTTACACTTTCTATTCACTCACTCTCATAGTCCGAGTAAGAAACCGCACACTTTCTAATTGCGGACTGCTACTAAGGATTTCTTGACAAAAAAAACCAATAACTTATTTTAGCCTGATAGTATTCGCACTTACGACTGCTAGAGTAACAAGGTAAGTCTATTTAATCAAGTGAGAGCCCGGTAAGCCCGCAGGGGTAATAAAATATGATAATCTTATGTATTGCGACACGAGCATATCCCGGACATATTAAAATAGTGCATTGGTATATTTTTCCCTTAGTTAATTTTTTGAGCACCAGTAATCTTTCATGACGCGGTGTGATGTGTGTATTATGCTTCATTGTTCTTTAACTCGTGATAGTCCTCTGCTGTGCATCGGTTTTTCATTGTAGGAAAGATTTGATAATTGGCACGTTGATGATGGAAGATGTTATGTTACATGTTAGAGCCAAGCTACAACTATATTATTGTTTCACCACGAATGGGTCGGCTCGGTCGAGGAAGGACCACATTCTCACAGAATACCAGAATCAAATAGCGGCACAAAAATTGTATTTCGTATGGTGAGTGTAGAGTACCGAATACCTCTTTTACTAGAAACAAGACATTTCATCTTAGCCTTCAGGAGTGGCAATGCATCTGCATTTTGATTCTTAATCAAGGAAAAATGTATATGTTTACGAGCCACGGTACCCATTTACCATCAAGTAGACGCGTACACGTGTTTTGTGTACACGTTTGCTACCCTTGTTCTATAAAAAAGATGCCTCACACCTGAGACGCAGCTTTACATTTCTGATATGAGTTAGACTACTCACTAAGTGCTCATAGTAGATCTTAAGTGCTGATAGTGGATCTATCGCATTCCATGAGATTTTTCTCACATTTTACATAATTGCCCTTTACGTGGTAGAACTATGCCGCAACTATATTCATAGTATAGTTGTATCACGAATTGATCGTCTCGAACAAGGAAAGATCAAGCTCTCACGGAATATCGGCGTAAAATAGTGGCCCCACGCTGCTGTGTTCCGTATGTTACGTGCAGAAAACCGGAGACCCATTTTACTGGAAACGAAGTATTCTTTCTTAATCCTCACGGGTGACAAAGCATCTTTATTTTGATTCGTAGTCGAGGATATATGTAGATGTCTATGAGACACTGCAAACACTTACCATCAGGTGGATTGTGTGCTCGTTTGTCAACTTAATCCTATAAAAAAAACGATACCCTCGGAATGAAATGGGGTGGTGTATCATATAGTATAGGATCAAGCTCACAACTTTTTAATTACAATTCCCTTGGTGTTGTAATCTTTCGTGGGCGCGGGTTGACACAGTCCAGTACTTATTAAAATTTTTAATAAGTAACAGTTAAACTTTAGAATACACATTTTTATACTTGAGTGTTATCGAAATACCATTAAATAACAAAAATGTTTGTCTATTGTGCGCACTGTAATTAATGACATAAACATACCTGAATAATGTCTTTGATGTAGTCCTCACCTCTTTCCCAAGATCCTAAATCGACTTTTTTCTCATCGGTCGGAAGATTTCCTGAAACATATTCAATAAAAACCAAAAGATATTATTATAGAATTGAGATGACAAAGGAGTATTCAGTCCAGATAGACATCACATCCGTCCTCGATTAAGTTTCAAAATGCAGATGCATGTCACTCCTGCGGACTAAGATGGAATTCCTCGCCTTCCGTAAAACCGGTCTCCATTTCTCTACATTCTCCGTAAGAAAAACAGCAGCATCAACCTGCTTTTTTACGCTGATATAACGTGCGAGCATGATCCTTCCCCGGTCGAGTTGATCCACTTTTGCTACAACCATAATACCTGCAGCAGGGATCTAAAACATATCTTTTTAAACTAGTTGCCATTAAAACTGGTTGTTACATACGAGTATAGAATGTGTCACTACAAAATATAATAAAATGACTAGATAAAGATTTATGAAAATGTTAGTTAACTTTAAAACAGCCTAAAATTTTTAATTCCATTTTCAAACACTTTAATTTTGACTTTGTGTGCGGTGTAAGAGAGTGGGTTGTGGCGGGAGCAAGAACGACTTATTTCAGACTAAATGGTATTCCACCTTCATGCTATCCATACAAATACCTATATAAAGAACTATATAGGGTGAAGTCTATATCCAGCAGTCGACAATCGTAAAGTCGTGTTGACGTTATAGTGTTCGGCTGATAATTCTATCCAGGCAGGATTGGTTACTATTACAGCAGAAAAGTTAATGTCTCTAATCGAAGGTTTTCTAAATACATACTTTAAAAACTTTTTTTTTTATTTGACGGAGTGACAAACGAGCACACAGTCCACCTGATGGTAAGTGGTTGCTGTGGCCCATAGGCATCTACATCTATCTTCAATTACCAATTAAAATGCAGATGCGTTGTCACCCGTGAGGACTAAGATGGAATGCCTCGTTTCCAGTAATGTGGATCTCCGGTTCTCTACATTCACCATACGAAATACAGCAGCATTAAGCTACTATTTTTCCCTTATTTTGCCACCCTCAGAGCTTAAGACCACCCTGGAAAGTTTATAGTGAGAAAGGTATCGTGGAACATATAAACACAAAAACTTACAGTAGAATTGAGCGCTTTCTCCTTCTTTAAAATCGTGTAAAATTCAATTATCCACTGATTTCAAGAATGCAATACATACCTCTGCAAGCTTCGGTGGCAATCACAAAGAGTTCTGGATATCTCTCATGCAAATCGTTGAGGGTCTGAACGGGAGTGGTCATGTCGAAGTAAAAGTGAACTGCTAGGCCATCGATGTGGTCCAAAGCCTTAGGATAATTCTTTATAATCTGGCGATAAAACAAAAATTATAATCTGAGTGTGTTACATCACCGCTTATGATCAGATGGGGTAGTAGTCAAGTGCCTACTAACTTATAATAGTTGAACACACGTAACTAATTTCAAAGTGTAAAAAAAAGAAAAAGTGTCCCAAACTCAAAGTCTGTTTAATGAGCTCATAGAATGTAAATCTTCAGAAACATTGCAACCCTCCACAACAATTGAATTGACTGGTGATAATTTTGTCACATCAAGAACAGCAGAAAGGATTACATGCAGTAGAAGAAAATTAAAGACATAAAAATTAATAGTTGAAACAAATTTGTTTAATTATAAAATAACTGCAGAACTTGGACCCCCATAACTAATTTCAAACAAAGACGTGACAAACGCATCGTCCTCCCTGATGACTGTAATGGAGTGACACTAAGCCTCTCAGTATACCAGCTCTATACCTAAAAGGATTGTCTTAAACTATATGGAATCTATGGTAAATAATAAGCCCTACCACCTAGAATGTAGTATGAAAATGCTTCAAAGTATTCTGTCTTAGATTAAAATACAAATATTTTAAGAAAAGGTTAAGAAATTTAAGGTTATGCTTATTCTTTTAGGAGTTCCTACTTATTGTGTTACATATATGTTCTTTAAGTAGGTACATATGTTATGCGATATCTTAGTTAACTGGAATCAATTTTGATGATTCCAATTAAATCATATTATAAATCCTCTAGGAATATTAACTTAAAGAAAATATTACACTCCAAAACTTGAGGATTTATAATGTCACTATTACGACGTCATTCTAGGACAGCTGTAAGACCTCGAAATAAAAAATAAAAGTGCGAAAGTGTATAAAAGAATTAAGGCCTCGACTTCAGAAGTTATTGTGCGGAAAACATTTCATTCGTTTCAATTTCATGAAATCACTTTTAATGTTGTACAAGTTTAATTATAATATAAATTTTCATCATTCTCCATGGAGGCACTACTCCGAAGGCGTGGAGCAGAAATGCGGTGATCATGTTTATTAAGAAAGGCGACCATGCCCTCTTAAATAATTACGATTTCCTTTCTGATGTCTACATGTCTACTCTTTCGAGAGTCATTACGAATAGAATACGAACACGCAGACTCGACGATTTAAAGTCTCCCAAAAATTCGTTCGGCGAATTATACTGAAGACCGAGGAGTACAATCTGCCACTACGTCTTGCATATGTGGACTATGAGAAAGCCTTTGATTCCGACGAAAATTGGGCTGCAGTTCCTTCAACAGGGCCAAGTTGACTAGCGGTATGTCGAAGTGCTGAAGTGTTTATACAGTAGGGCTACGAAGGATATCTGAGTACGAAATCTATCCAACTGCAAAGAGGAGTAAGACGGGGTGACGTTATAACCTCGAAACCCATCACCCACTGCATTGGAGGACGTTTTCAAGCTTGTGGACTGGAAGGATACGGTATTAACATCAATGTTTTAAGTTCGGCTTGCCGATGATATGGTTCTTATGGCAGAATCGCTGGAAGACCTCAGCATTAAGGTCTATGATCTCAACAGTACCTCCCACGGTATAGATCTTAAGATGGAAATGGACAAAACAAAGATCATGTTTAACGTCCATGTCACATCTATGCCGGTAGTTGTTTGGAGAACTAAGTTCGAAGTTGTAAGCTATTATGCTTACCTGGGACAAATAGTCCATCTAGGGAAGTCCAACTTCGACCGAGAGGTCAATCGACGGATTCAGCTTGGCTGGGCAGCGTTCGGGAAATTACGACACATCTTCTCGTAAGGTATACCTCAAAACTTGAAAAGGAGATTGTACAACCAGTGCGTGTAGTGATGACTTATAGATTTGAAATGTGATTCTTCACTACTGGCCGTATGAGAAAGTTCAAGGTCGCTTAACAAACTATGGACGCTACGGGATTATCTGTGTGATAAACTTAGAAATGAGAAATCCATAGTGAAATCAAAGTGATCGACATAGCCCCGTTGGTCTATTAGTAAGCTGAAGTGGCAATGGGTCTGCCATATAGCTCGAAGAACCGATAATCAATGTGGAAAAAAGTAGTGTGCTGTGGTTAGTACTGGTAGGCGAAATATAAGGCCACCTCCCACTCCATGGAAATACAAGCTGGTAAGACATGCAGGAAGTCGATGGATATAGATGGCTCAGCATCGTGGTTTGTGGCATTCCTTGTGGAAGGCCTATATTCAGTACTGGGCTTGTGAAGGACTATAATAATAACGATAATGATAAATTTCATAACAAAGAGATAACAAATAGTAACTTATATTTATATAATTTTTACAACACTGGAACAAAAAGGATCTTTGGCATAAGAAATCGAGGATCACAATAAAGTGTGAAATATTTATCTTATTAGGAAAATACTTAGAAACATGCCTACTCAAACACGTATACTCTGTGATACACACACCAGTATCTATTTATAAAATCACAAAACTTTATATTATTTTAAGTTAACTTATGAAGATTAACTAAATAGATTATTCCTTACGTCATAGAAATCACTAGTAATCGTATACCGCTGATCATCCAGCGCAAGGATCTTGGTATCCTTAAACGTTGAATTGCGTATCGTCGGTCCCAGATTTTCAGCTATAAACTTACCCTGTAATGAATTGATCTCTTATTTAAGCTTACGTTGTGTATCCTACAAAAATATAAAATAATATCTAATTATCAAGACAGCTACGTGAATTTATGATCTCACTCTCAGATAAAAATAATCAAGTTTGTAACTTCTCATATATAACCCATTCCATTACAGCCTATAAACGTTCACTAGGCCACCACAAACAGATCTCCGCCATAGATTGCCTCAGTTGAAACGATAAATACGTGAATTAGTTTAAATAAATATGTAGTATTCAATATAATAATAAACCGTGCAGTGGCCGTGTAAGAATATCCAATAACAACTGAAAGAATAAAAACTGTGGTTACCAACCCATCTGCTAACCTAGGCAACTATTTATATCCCCATATAAGACAACCTATGAGGGGTACCTATGTTGTGGAAAAACAGTTAAATAAATAAGAAAGTAAAATGTGATAAAAAATACGTTGTGATGTTAAAAATCTTACCATTTGTTTTGCAGTAAATGCTATGCAGATCTGGGCTGGTATATCAGTAAAGGCAACTGTCGGCTCATTAGTCGTTGTGATTCCCCATATCGAAATACCTTCCAAGGCGTATTTTTCTAAAAATCTAAACAATTTTTATAACTCAGTTTTATAAAGTAACAGGTATACATTCTACTTTAATATACTTATTCTTTACTTAGCAGCTGAAAACGAATGGATCAGTTCGACAAGAAAACATTCTGCGTTCCTTAAGATGAGTAACTAGACAGAGAACTTTTTTTTGCCGGTAACTTTTGTAATAGAAACTGTATTCAATTCTTAATAAGGGATATACTATATGTATACTATAGGGATGACAACGTGTTTGTATTATGATTCTTAATCAAAGATTTTCGTGTAGCCGCTGTAACGTTCGCTCCGTGAATTTAATTCGATTTAAAGTAGTGAAAGTGAATACATTTTATCAAAAACGCTGACACAACTAGAATTCTATACACACATCAACATCCTAAGTTATTTTAAAGTAACAGGTGACAAATCTTTGAAAAGTTAATACTTTTAAAATTTATAGTGACCACAATTTATAGTGACAACAATTAGTGTATTATTACGAAATAAGTGCAAAATTTAAATACCAAAGTAGTTTAAACTGTACTTAAGGCAAAAAAATCGCCAAAAGTTAACAAAAATAACACCAAAAAGGAAAATGTGTTGTGAAAAAAATGTGGCACTTCGTTAAAATATTTAAATGTGAAGTGGCTTATATTTAGAACAATACAACCATAGAGTAGATTAATATATATACAGAAAAATACAACCCACACTCTAAACTAGTAAATAAAAGAAACAAGTATTTAGTGAGTAATTTCGTTACCTTTCAAGTATTTAAAATGGCTCAATTTCCGTTAGACAACAGAACCTATATCCGTGTATCTATAATCAGAAGATCAAATCCATACAGATATCATAACAAAAATT
>DWHP01003806.1:0-13066 GCA_018247895.1 Parnassius honrathi
TTGCTGCACCGCTTCCAAAATGTTCTAACCTAATGGTTGACTGGAGAGAATGCCCTATAGCATTAAGTCCGTCATATTTACCACTTTGTGCATGAAAGCATAAATAAATAAATAAAATAAAACGAGATGGCATTTTCTTAATAACAGCTGAATAAAATAAAAAAGCGGTCTAGGTGCGACCCGAAAGGTCCACACGACTAACTTCCCAGTGGAAAGAATAAAAAAATAACATATCTTTTAATATTTTATACAATCATCATTCGGCACAAAAAACGACTTGACGGATTTTGCTCAAAGTTTAATGAGGTCTAAGTTACATAATTATGCGTTGATAATAATGAAACTGGTCCCATGTCAATATCACTCTTTGTCCTCGAGATACACGAGGCAAAAATTGAATCCGAATATACATACACACATACATACATAGAAGTGCGCACACGGACATCCTCTTGAAAACCATACTATTCGACTCTAAAGACCTTGAAACGTGAAGATATGTTAAAATTTCCAATTTGCAAAATCGGACCCATTACAATAACTTCCCACTGGGAAGTTCATAATTGTAGAAATATCGTTTTAAATTTGGATGAGTTATAATGTTAGTTTAGGAGTGATAATACATTCATTGAAATTGAATGATATATAACATACAAATAAAATTGTCGGTAAATTTATTGTACTACGTCAGAAATAAGTTGATAAAGTTTTACCGCATCCCGATAAACAGTCTGGTAGTGCATACAATACGAACAAAGAAACATTAGTTTTTCTTAGTAGTAGAACTAATTTTCTGTCGATGACTCCATCTGGGTTGATACTAGTTTCTCCTTTCCATCCGCCGCTATAAAATCTTTCTCCCACTACCGTGTTTCAGCTTCAAGGCTAAGAGTATTTTTACAGGCTGAAATATATAATTTTTATGTGCTGTGTATTCCATTTTAGTCCATTTTATTTTATTCTGCAGGATTGACATTGCATGTGCGACTTTGTATGAAATTAAATGTGGATGTACATGGGCTGCAGTGGTTGGTCACTTGCCAGTAGGCTGACTGTGAGCTCGTTTGCCTATCTAATATTAAAAAAAACACTATTATATTTAGTTCTCAAATTGCACTATATTTTTTATATCAACACTATAGTAAACAACTTTACTATAGTGTTGATATAAAAAAGTCGTTACCGTGCCGTATTGGATTAGTATTGATTAGTGATAAAAAGCCACGGGTTCAAATCCCGCACTGAACAAGTATTTGTAAGATCTACAAATAATTGTTCCTGGTGTGAATGTCCGTCGTTGTGCAATTTATGTATGTAAACTACCTCTACAATATAGGGGAAAGAAAATATAAACACTTAAGTGAATATTTTATAAACACAAACTATTATACCTGTATAAAACAAAAGAAAAAAAATAGCGAAGAAGAGCTTACGAAATATGGATTACTGAAGGGACAATTAGCGTTAATTGTTTAATTGCTATGGCGTGCGTCGAACGTCTATGAAAAGTTACCACAAAGAATGGATGGACCATAGAATGAGCGTCTATCAGGCGCTAATACATTATTTAGTATTGTTCGTATATCCTGCCTGCGCCTTCATTGCTGGAATTGATGGTGAGTATATTTCATAGTCTATTTTATGCTATTTCTTATGTGATATAGCTATATTGCAGCTACATTACGCTTGTAGCAAGAATGAGTCGGCTCAACTGGGGAAGGACCACGCTATCACGAAATACCACAGTAAAATAGCAGCCTAATGCTGCTGTGTTTCGTGTGGTGAGTGTTACAAATTATATTCTATCTTGATCTTTAGGGGTGACAATGTATCTGCATTCTGATGGAAGATAGATGTAGACGTTTATGGGCCACATATCCACTTACCATCACTTTTTATACGTGGTAAAGCCACGCTGCAGCTGTATTATGATTATAGCACGAATGTGTCAGCTCCACTGGGGAAGGACCACGCTCTCACAGAATACCAACGTAAAATAGGAGCTTAGTACTACTGTGTTTCATATGGTGAGTGTAGGGATCCGAAAACGCCTTTTTACTGGAAACGAGGTATTCTATCTTAGTCCTCAGGGGTGACAACGCATCTGCGTTTTAATTATTAATCGAGGGTATATGTAGATGTCTATGGGCCACAACATCCACCTACCATCAGGTGGACTGTGTACTCGCTTTTTATTATTCTTTAAAAATATCTCTTCTTCATCAGATCATACAAATCCACTGCTGGGCATTGTACCTCTCCCGTTATAGGGGGATTCTCCTTAACCGTCACTTTGGCAGGCGAAATTAAACTCGCAGTACTAGACGTCGCGCGTGTTTTACGATGTCTGCCCGTCTTAGGTCTTTGTATTTTACGACTGACTTAAACGAGACGGTTAAACCACAAGTATCAGAAGCCATACCTTTTTTGACATTTCCCATAGTGGTCTTTTACAACACCCGCGGACCGAATCTCTTATGCGAACGCCACCACACTAAAACTACGTACACGAGATTATTTTATATATTTCTTTTTATTTCTACATAATGTGTAACTCCGACCTTACATAATGATGGACAAATACAAAATTACGAAATTAATCATAAGGTTTCATTGAAAAAAAGTTTAGTAGTTTTATTGTTCCGAGACCTATGTTCAGCAGTAGACGAGCTCAGGGGCTAAGCCCTGACCGTAAGTTTTATAGCAAGCTAACTTAAGTAAACTTAAATATAACATGTAATTACCGATTTTCCACGTGTTCGGCGGTGAGGAAAACTACCATGAGAAATGATGTGAATGTAAAAGGACATGTGGAGTTCGCCAACACGCACTGAAATAGGTCTACGAATTTACAGTCACATTGTTCCACAACCTTAACAGAAATGAAATAAGTGGAGGCCTGCGTCCATTTTTGTAACTTTTATGTACCTATAATCATTTAACTTTTATTCTTTTTTCTTTATAAAAGGACCTTTATTGTATCAAGAGGCTTTAGAAGGTGGCAACACAACTCTTTACTGTGATACATTTCCAACAGTTGCGGATGATGAACTCATGTTGCTAGTTTGGTACAAAGGAGACGATTCTATTTATAGGTAAGTCATCCGAAAACTAAAATTACTGTAGTAAAGTATATTTATTCTCATAAGTTCATTGGGCAAATCTAAAACGACTTTACTCAAAATACACACGTCTATATTTATTACTTTAATGGTTAAAGACGAATAACAAATAATAAATAAATATAACAATCTAATACGAGCCTACAATTTAAATCATGGTAAGAGGTTATTGTAGTACGAGAACACTTGCAAACAATTTCAAACAAAAATAAGGCTACATATGCGTTGTCACTTTTGAGGACAAAAATGAAATGCCTCACAGAACTTTAAAGTGGACCACAGTATTGTAGGTACTATGTACATACTGCTGATTGGTGATAGAAATACTTAAGACGGTATTACCTATCCACGGTAATACCACACTAATTCACAGTTCTAATTCTCTGTCCGCAGTCAGGAAGTTGGCGTTGTCTCACCCTCGTCGCTCGGAAAGCACGTAAATTCGCTGGTCCTGCGCCTGATATCTCTCCAGTCGTGTCGGTTTACCGTCCCATCGGATTATGAGAGTGAGGGAATAGAGAGTGCACTTGTGCCTGCGCGTACACACGGGCAGTCTAATCCTGTCCTGCGCCGATGGCTACCTCCCGTTGAGGCTGGCCGCCGTGACCGAAATTAGTTCTGGAGGAGAACCTACCCACACGAACTCGTAGACAATAGAGGACCCCCTAGTATAGAAAAACACTTTTCTGGAATCGATCGCTGATTTAAAATACGTGTTAGGGTGTTACCACACCAATCGATCGATGCCATTGATCGACGTCGATCGATATGGATCGATTGATGTGATAGCTTTAGCTTACCAACGGATACTGGTCGATGAAACGTTATTCAATCATCGATCGACAATTGATCGATGTGGTTGTGGGCTCATCATCAGTATCTTTCAAAATGCGGTCGGTGCTGCGAGGTTGGTTCTCGAATAATTGAGCAGCAATCGATCGACGTGGACCAATCTATTCTACCATCGATCGATGCTATCAATCGACGATAGATCGATTGGTGTGGTAACATCCCAACATAAGTTTTTTTTAATACTGGCAATGTTACTGATATTTCCTTTAACCACTATTAATAAGCGCTAAAAATTAAAACGCTTGTGTTAGGAGTAGTTCACGACGGTAATCGAATCGCGGATTCGAACCCGTGACCCTTTGAGTTCACGGTCTGTACCCTGCCATTTGAGTACTGTCTTAATACTAACAAGTTTTTCATTTTATTGGTTGTATTTTTTGCAGTAATTTCACATTTTATCCATTAATCCCTTTTCAGAAAACTCATTCTATTGATTATTTTTAGTTATGATGCCCGAATAAGTAGCGAATGGTCAAGCGTAACCTTCAACAGAAGCGGAAGACTGACCGTCGATTTACATAAAAATCCTACCGTACTTTCTGTGTCGGCTTTGAGAGAGGATGACCAAGCAATATACCACTGCAGGGTGGAGTTTTTACTGTCTCCTACTAGATACACTGGTGTCAATCTAACCGTTATTGGTGAGATTATACTTATTAATGTTTTATATCTACTAAACAATTAATTAGAAAATAGGTGTAAGATAGGATCTTAAAATAATAGAAGTACAATAATTTATATATTATTATTTTTATTCCTTGTTATTGAAATCATATTTGTCAATCAATATTCTCAAGCCGCCGTGAGATCACTGCTGGTTTTGTATTGAACAAAGGTGACAAAGGAGCATATAGCGCACCTCATGGTAAGTGGACACCGTGGCTCATAGACATCTACTTCTATCCTTGATTAAATATCAAAATGCAGATTCGTTGCCACCCGTGAAGACTAAGATGGAATGCCTCGATTCCAGTAAAAAGTATCGTTCTCTATATCCTATGAAACAGCACCATTAAGCTGCTTTTTACGCTGGTTTTCTGTGAGAGCGTGGTTCTTCGCCGATTGAGCTACAATTGTAATATAGCTGCAGTATAAAGTAGAGCGTAACCTACCTACCACGTAAATTCAAACGTCTCCATTATAATTATACAATACCTGATGGTCAAGTATCCTATAGACAGCTATAGTCGTTGAAGAATTAAAATGTTGAGCTATCCCAGAGGACCAGAATAAAATGCCTTGTTACCAGTATAAAGGGTTTCAGAATCTCATCACTAACGATACGAAATAATAGCATATAAGCTGATGCACCATCATTAGCTTAAACGCTTCACCGTTATTAGCTTAAATGGTCCCTGAGCAAACCTTGAGAACTTCTCCGCTCAAGCTGATACATTCGTACAGCAGCTATAATACAATTGTGGCATGGCACTTCCATGTCGATAAGTTTGATGAAAGTAATTTAAAGATTGGTAGTAAATTTCACAGTACGCGAGCGAACCGGGTTGGATTTGGCGTGGTAGCTCAGATGGTTAGCGCTCGCTGTACTTTTAATATGAAGATTAGCGAACGCAATGTAAGACATTTCACACTTATGACGTGGTTTCTCGTCGTTCAATTACTGTTTAATATTCTTTCTCTTAAACCGACTTTTGCGATACCCACGGCTCAAGATATGGTAAATAGATTCTCTTGCGACATAACAATATTGCAAATTGAATATTTTATTTTATCTTAATGTAAGTAAGCTGTAGGTTAGGATGCAGTGTAAATAATATATGATAATCTTATGCGATATATCGAACACGGTTAGGTTAGAACGTGTGAACCTTTATAGCGCGAACATTTGTAGTTCGATTATAACCGTGCACAGTTGTGATAGCCTCCAATCGTTGGAAAGTTGTCACCATTAGGCAATTAGTCACGCGGAAAATAAAACGCCTATGTTACCATTGTTGACAATTGGGCAAGAGGGCAACATAGAGGAGTATATTGTAGTAACATATTGAGTTTTGGCGACCGTGTAATCATTGTAATCTATTGAAATCTCAATATTTAATCTGTCAATTTACACAAATTCCAAATGAACCAGCGTAAAATAGCAGCATAATGATGCTTTGTTTCGTATAGTGTAATGAGAACCGGATAATTTTCCTGGAACGAGGCATTGCATCTTTCTTAGGGGTGACAAGGCATCTGCATTTTAATTCGTAAACGATGATTGATGGAGGTGTCTATGGGGCACAGAATCTACTTAGCGTAAGTGAACTGTGTGCTAGGTTGTCATTATTACTTATATTTACATCTCTTGCCGAAATCAACTGCGATTACTTTAACAATTTATGAAATTTTATTAATGCAGATAAACTATCAATCTGTTAAAGTTTATAAGACATTATTATTTTTTTATTTGTTGGACGACCTTCAATACCAGAAAATGTTAATTAGTATTTTCTTTCAGTGCCACCTAGTAAACCGTTTTTTCTAGACGAATTGGGTAATAAGGTGCAAAATAAAGTTGGTCCCTATTTTGAAGGAGACACGTTGGTGCTTAACTGTCTCGTAATTGGAGGTGGGACAATTAATGTTAATTTTACTTTTTTTATTTTGAATAGTTTTAAAGAATGTTTTTTTTCAATGGTTTGGTTTCTGTCTTATTTAATTAAGTTATCAGTTGTATGTTTTTATTTTACACAGAGAAACAGTAACAAAATTTTCGATTGTTTCAAAATCATGTGTCATGGAAACAGACTTATGTTGGTTTACAAATTAAGTTACTTTTCCAGGACGACCTCCGCCTCTTATTACATGGTATTCCGGTGATGTCCTCGTAGATGCATCAGACAGTGAAAGCGACATTCCAAATGTAAGGCAAAATGAATTATACTTGCCACTGATAAGAGATAACGCCGAAAATCTCTCTTGCGAAGCAACTAACACGCACTTGTCGCCACCTGTATCAGCTTACGTAGATATAGAATTATATTGTAAGCATTCAAAGTGTTAATTTGAAAAAAAATTACAGGGGGAACTTATTTGAAAAATTATATATAATAGAATATTTTCATCGTTCTAGTGTCTGCCGATAACGTCTCAATCCATTGGGTCCAAGGCATACAAAATGGCAGCCTTCAAAACGGTAAAACAGCTATTGTAGAATGTACAGCGTATGGGGTCTACCCTTCCCCTGAGGTAGCTTGGTGGCTGAATCATAAACACTTAACCCAGTATAGCAATCAGGTATCTCAGTTTCAGCTTATTTTATTGTTTTAAGTATAAATGATATAAAAATATCGAAAAACTTTAATAAAGAAAAGCTAAACGTAACTTTGAGCCAGAAAAGAACCAGCTCTCTTATCACCAGCAGCGACATTTGCTTTAGGAATTTCACCGCACAATAGACCCCGCGGACCACTAGTCTCTACAGCAAATAGCACAAATATGTAGTCATCACTCAGATAGTTCAGCTGCCTTTGATGCCGCCCCGGCTCTAAGCGAGGTACCCATGAGATGAGAGGCTGCCAAAGCATCTACACAAGTAGCATCCTACTCTAGGGCTTTACCTGTCTCCCGAAGGAAAAAATCATATCGTCGGGTCTCTTGCCGTCGTCTCTAAATGTGGAATATTTACGCCTCTAACACTGAGGGAAATTTATAGAGACAAAGGCTCTTTTTTTAATAATACTTATTTAATATTACTTTAAACAAGGGACAGTTATGTACTTGTTATCAATAAAGAAGTAAAATTTTGTTACGAGTCGTTTTACCATTACTTTTAAAAATGAATTAGATATAGTTACACAAAGAGAACTGCGGAATAAGATTACAAATGAAAAATTTATTTTACGTGTGAAAATGCTAAGTTTATTATAATTTTTCAATAGACTTGGAACAATGTTACGAGGACAGCAGTGTCACGCCTACAATTTGTACCAACGAAAGCAGACAATCAAGCCACTTTGGCATGTGTATGTACGAATCCCGCTGTACCTCCAGGAAGGAATTCTAAAGCTGATGTTGTTACTCTAAACGTGACATGTTAGTACGTACCTACTTAATCTAAAGCATAATACTTAGTTTATTATACTATAAAATATTACTTACCTTGAGACATCGTATGATTTGTCTCTTTTTAATTATTGAATTTTGAAAATCTTTATGAAATATTTATAAATAACTATGAGTCAATAATGTTCTCGAAACTTATCACATATCGCTTCGATTCATGTTTAAAATTCCCATCAAATTAATTTTATTTTCCTGAGTTTTGATAAAATTATTTTGAGTAAAAATTGTATCCGTTTTTCTTTAAGATATTTATTAATATTGAAAGTATTCTCAATACAGATGCTCCAATAATTGAAATTTCAACGTTTAATACGAGTAAACTCGATGAAGTTATCGAAAATAAAACTTTACAACTAATATGCGAAGTCGAAGCAAATCCTCCGCCAGATAGAATAAGGTGGTATTTTAATGTAAGTGATAAATAAACCATTTTATTTAATAAAGTGACAATAAATAACCGACAACCGAAGTGGAAGAAAGGTTGTCGAGTAGCAGCATCGTACCGGTAGACGAAGTGTAGAACGGCCCCCGACTAGATGGAGTGACGACCTGGTAAGACATGTAGGAAGTCAATAAATGCAGATGGACCGTCAACCGATGACCAAGTGTTGGGTGATCTCCCACTAGATGGAGTGACGACCTGGTAAGACGTGCCGGAATCGATGGATGCAAGAGGTTTTTTCTTTAGTTTTTTCAGCAGTGAACTTGTGAAGGGCTGTAATGATGATGATGATGATGAAATAATAAAATATCAAAAAGAACAAATGTTTTACTAAGGGCCGATTTTTCAATCCTAAAATAAATATATTTATAGAATAACATAAACTAATACATACTAAGTTCAATTCTTTCCTTTTTATATTCACTCACAGTTATGATTTATTCGACAAATAATTTTTACCTGACGATTGATAAATCAGCTGTAAGCAAATAATGTAATTTAAATTACAGACATTTAATTATTACTGTCTCTGTTTTTCACTAATTTTTAACTGTTATTATGGAAAAAAATTAAAATCTATGATCGTCGTTTTATCTAAAGTTTTAATTTTTATTTGCAACTTATACAAATATGTTAAACAAATTACACTTTTAAGGGTGTGCAAATTAAGGAGGGAGGGATTTGGGGCGATGATGTTTTCTCAAATACAATGTTTATACAAGAAGCAAAGCGAGCGCATACTGGCCTATACACATGTTTCGCTAGAAATAACATTGGAGAAAACAAGGCAGAACTAGTGAATATAACTGTGCTCTGTAAGTTTAAAAACCAAAGTATTATATATCATAATAAATTTATTATCAACATTCTACATTTTATTTCTGTTTGACAAATTTACATGTTTGAAAATTTTTGTAAGGAATTTTATATTAACGTAATCATCGATATCTTCATGTTGTAATCTACTGATGGACATTGGCCTCTGTAGCAGTAAAACCTATTCCAAAAAGACGGACAGTTTATAACTATTTATCACGTATATATATGTTCACCTTAACTATCTCGCACCTTAGTGGTTATTTCCTGCCACGAAGGCAGTATTTACATGCAAGTCTTAACTATTTCATGACTTGCGTGCAAATGGGTATTTCTTTCTTCTTCCTCTTTTCTTTTCTTCCATCTATCCCTTTCCCTTTCTTTCTATTCTCTTAATTGATCTTTACTATATATATCTATATATACGTTTGCCGATGGCCTTATCAACCACATCAAATAAAAAAGAGACAAATTTTACAATTATTTTATCGAGAATTATTTTATAAATGCATGCAACTTAAATTTCTAGTTACTCTGTCTCAATTAAGTGCTTAGTGTTGTATTTTATAACATTATCACAATTAGTCTTTATATTTCTATTGCAGATTCCCCGGAATGCAGGGGACTCGGTGTTACCCTGAAAGACGAAACTTTAGTTTGTAACGTTACGGCTCTACCGGTTCCTAATACGTATTTTTGGCAAACACAAATAGGTTCCCAAATATATAATTTTACAACTGACTTGCCTTTTATCCCACTTTCACAATTTAGAGTGCCTTTAACAACGTCGGTTAACGTTACTTGCAAAGCAGACAATAGCATCGCGTCTCAACAAAAACCATGCACACGAAGTATCAGTTTTAAACATTTGAGACCAGAATCACCTCAGCAATGTGATCTGGCTTATGAAGAAGAACAGTTTCAAATCAAATGCATACCAGGTAAAGCAAAAAACCGATTTCACTGCATTTGTTATTAGACAATATAAAATTTTTCCTTATAGAATAATGAAAATATTCTTCAGAATAGACATTCATTTCCGGAAATAAACCTTTTCAAGAAAATGCCAACTAGGATGAAAGATTTGACTTTAGGATACATGAAAATAGTTTTTAAAAATGCTCATTTTCATATATTTTTTTCTATATTTTACCGACTTCAAAATGGAGGAGGTATTCAATTCTACTGTATGTTCTTTTTTTATGTGTGTTACCTCATAGCTTTTCTCTGGGTGATCTTATTTTGATGATTCTTTTTTTTATCTGAAAGCTAATCTTTCTCGTGTGGTTCCATATAAATTTAATCAAGATTTGACCAGTACTTTATGAATTATCTTTAATAATGCTTATTTAATTTACTTCGAATACATTGATTCGGTCGTATTGAAGTCGGTTGTACAATTTTTTAATTTAACCACTTGTCTATTTTATGTATTATAGTCTAATGTATAACACAAGAAAATGTGCTTTATGTATTTAATTTGGAGGCCAAATCTCATTGTTGCATTTAATATGCATTGTCAATTATTTCATTTGCATTCGTATCATTTTTAATTTCTGATTATTTTTTTTACATAAAGTTGACAACGCTACGTACTATGAGGTTACCGTTTGGCGGATGTCAAAAACAAACGCATCTTTAATACTCGACTATAGGAATTCGATGGGATTTGGTACAAGTCAAGCACTTACACGGCATGGTGGTAACATTTGGCTTGTTAGAGGAAAACTGGGAACTTTAAATCATGGAGACGAGGCAGGAGCGGCCGCCTGCAACCGATATGGTTGTTCGGCATCCTTGCTTCTGAGGCCTACTGAGAAATTAATCAGCTCTGCTTCAGTGCCTTGGTGGAAATGTACGTAAGTTTAAATTTACTCGTTTTGTACAACTTGTGGCATGTAGTAACACAGTAGAAGAATCCTACCTACGTACAACTACACAATTGGCCATGTAGTGGCGGTGTAAGAATAACCACTAACCCATATCATCCCGTGGGTGTCCTAAGAGGCGACAGAGGGAAACGAATCAGGAGATGGGCAGCAGCGTCTTCCTAATAACGACTAAAAAGAAAAATAAAACTGTGGTCGCCAACCCGCTTGCAAAGGCAACTATGGCAAATATGCCCCTTTGAGACAATCTATGGGAGAGACCTATGTTCAGCAGAGGCCTTTAATATACTGTAACGGTAACAACTACACTGTGCTACCCTATATCATCCCCTTGATGGTATGAGTTTTGACGGAGGGAAATGAAACTGGAGATGGATAAGAGCAACGGCTTCTTCATAACAACTTGAAATGATAACTACAACTGTGAACCTGCTAAACGTGGTAAATATGGCAAATATCTCTCTAATAAGGAAAATCCACGAAGGAGGTGTTCAACAGTAGACTTTGATACGCTGTAATGATAACGATGATGGTACAATTCATACTGGATTTTTCCGTCTAGAAACAAGTATGGTGTAACAGGTGAACGGAATAGAAGCATATGGCACTGTAATTTTATAATTTTTTTTCAGTTTTCATTAACATATGAAATTGATCTATCAATAAATGCTACTTATTGGGTACGTATTATTTTAATTTCGATAATTTTTAATTAATTTATTTATTTTATTCTAAAATGCTATTGTTATTTCGAGTACCGAAATGTTATTTCATATTGATGGATTAATTATTTTATAGTATGTTAATATAAAATAAAAATAAATTATAAAATATCATTGCCATAGGCTTCCGTTCCATTCACCTGTTACGTCCTATTTTTTTCAGACGGTAAAAAGTCACCTTGTATATACGGTAAAATAAAAATAAAACGAATAATCACTAATAAGAGAATTATTAAAGCTGTTTTAGATAAAGACGTGGGCATTTCACTTGGCATTGCGCTGCTCGTCATCGTGTTTGTGATATCAACAGCGTTAGTCGTTAGTGTAGCAAGAAGGTCTCTCAAGAAACAACCAGTGCCTGTCATACAAGTGGTACAAATTGATGACGTTACTCGGGACTACCTCAGCAGTACTAGAGGTAACTGCTTATTACAAATTAAATAATCGTAATTATTAACACACATTAAAATATTATTATATTTATATATGATCCAAAAACCTCAGTAAATGAAATAAACACATATTTCGTTAATGTAGGTCAGAACTTAGCTAAAGAGATCAACCAATTTAAAAAAATAATCCGTACAGAAATAGGCTCCTTTTCAAAATCTATTTATTTTAATTGCCAACGGATGAGAAGGAAAACGATCAACTTATATCGAATCTAAAATCAGGCTGTGCAGTAGGACTGGATAATATCTCAGGTGACCTTCTTAAACATAACAAGAAATTACTTAGCAAGTCCATAACTCACATTTGTAATTTAGCTATAACCATTAGTAAGTTTCCAACAGTTCGAGTTTAAAAAATCGATTACAATACCTATTCTAAAGAGTGGAGATAAACATAGTTTAAACAATTATCCTTGCTCCCAACAATGTCGAAAATCTTAGAGCGCTTAATTAATTCAAGAATTACTAATTATTTAGAAAGTAATAAATTATTATCACAATATCAGTTTGGTTTTCGCCCCAATAAATCAACGGCAGACGCCGTACATGAACTAACCGCTTTTGTCGTAAATAATCTTGATAAGTGTTAGCTTATTAAGTATTGTTAGATTATTAAGTATAAATATTTCTTTATATGTCAAGTTTCTAAAAGATTAATCGTCATTTTAGGAGGTTCTTTTATCGTCTACATTATGCTATTTCC
>DWHP01003807.1:0-13066 GCA_018247895.1 Parnassius honrathi
AGCGATATTCAGAAACATTATTATTATTCTCGTTATTTAATTTAAATCTACATTATACAATAATTCTAATTATTATGAAATTTATTTTTTATGGTTTGTTAGACTTTTTTAAAATTATATCGTCTACTTAAATATATAATCTAACTATCAAAGAGTTACGCACCCCTGCTATTCCTAATAACTTTGCATTGGTTATATTTACATTTGGTATCGCTTCTCGTTGGCCGTACCTTAATCACACGTTTAAGGTTCAAATGCACATTTTTACTATTCACATAACCTTTTATTGCAGCCCAAGCCATTTCTATTGGATTTAAATCAGGGTGGTATGGGGGTAATTGCAGTAAGTCATGAGCGTGATCAGATAGCATTTTGTCAATGGTTGAATGTATTATACTGTTCTTTATGTATTATTATTAATTTGTACAATTGTGGTTTGAGCATATCTGGTTTGTACGAAATTCCTTTTTGGGTCAGCCATGATTGTATTTCAGCTTTCTTGGTGTTTGAGGTTGGTGCAGATTCACATTCCTTGTCGAATTCCTTACGAGGCATTGTCAACTAATACGACGCCATTTTTGATAATTTTCGTAGTTCATATCGTCGTGATAGTCACCCGTTTGTGAACTAGATTTAAAAGTCAGTAAAGCATTTGGTATGAAGCCACTTTCAGAACCAGCGTGCACAATAACTACACCTTGATCTTTAGAAATAGGTTTTTTGAGCCCTTCAACCGTATCATCAGACCACGATTTGGAGGTAGAGTAGAGTATATACAATAGGGCATACCTTTTGACGATATTTTCTGACTTTTTGCAGGTATTCAATTCTTTTCAGTCTAATGTTGAATTTTTCAATAAGAATTTCCTGTAAGTTTCTGTCCTCTTCCATCGAAAACCCAGGACTTTATCTTTGTATTACTCCTTTGTCAAATACATCTATGTCGGTTAAAATTTTAGACCTCGTTCTTTTTTGTTCGGGAGTTCGAAAATGGGTAGAAACTTGGAGCTACTCGTTACCTTCACAAATCTTTGAACTGTTATTAAATATGTTTTAGTTGCCACGGCTGTATGCATTTGTGCTTTCAAATTTTGTATACCTTTATTTGCTTCTATTGACATATAGGTATAAACGTCGTAAACCATTTTCCTACTCCCTCTTTTTAACATTTTACCTAGAGGCATACGTAAAATTTTACAAAGTTGTACTCCAACAAATAAAGTAGAAAATAAACACGGTTGCGCTCGTCTTTAATGCAGTGTCAAGCGGCGCGTGCACGCAGCGAGGTGGCGAGGGGCGACGGGGGCGAAAGACAATAACGTGCACGCGCAGCGCCCCGCCGCGCCTTCCGCGCACAATCTGCCGCCCGCGCCTTTTCCTATATATTATTATATTATTTCGTCACTCAAGAGTTAGTTATATCATTAGCTAATCTGATTTTCTCTAAGTAAATCTTTAAATCTCAGAAAACAAATTAATATTGGATAAAATCTGATTAATACAGATCAGATGAACGAAAACATTATTAAAATATGTGTATAATATAGAACACAGTATTTTTTTGTATATATCATTATTTTAAACGTTACCATAAAATAATATATTATATAACAGGCTTTGGCTTTTTTTAAGTATGTGTATGTGTGTGTGTGTGTGTGTGGGGGGGTGCATGCGTGTGTGCATTAATAGGTGCATAAGCGCGTGGGTGTGCCCGTCCGTGCGTGTATGCGTGTTAGTAAAATACAGATTTCAAAGTATTAAAACAAATGCAAGTTTATGGGCAATAGTTGAAATCCGCTGTTTATTTATCGTAATCTAATTACCTGAAACTTCGACTTATGCAGTAAATGGGCAAGGGCGAAAATATCCAATCAAATATATGCGCATAGTAGGGGCTGCCTACTTCAGGCAACCTCAACACCTCAGTTATAAGAAATGGCATGCACCCTGTAAAAATATTTAAAATAGGCAATTTGCAATGCGAACTTATTTAAACCTATTATAAAACTTATCTTACCACAGAAAATGTTCATGAAACACATTTTTGAGAACCCAGTAGCAGCGGCCTCGAAGTAAAAGGACGCCAAATAGTGTAATGGTATTGTCGCTAGCGAGAACACCATTAACACTAGGAGGACTCGCCCTGAATGACAGAAGAATGTAAAGGAATAAATGAAATAGAAAACGTTATTTTGAAATTAATCAAGTATTAAAGATAAACAAGCGTAATTAATACGTGTTATCTTTCACGTAAAGTTAGAGCATGAAATTATTTTTAAAATACTTTTAAGTAATTATAAAACAGAAAACTAATTATAATTATGAAATTTATAATCACCTAGTTCTTCTGGAGTTGAGAGTGTATTCTCCTGAAAGCATGCGAGAGTGAGGATAATGCACAGGTGCACTAAGAACAGCCACGCCCAGTCCCATATTAAGGCGCTGCCCCACATCACAGCCGGACGTACGCCTGACACTCGCTGAAGCAGTTTTGCACCGCTTATGCGTTCCTGCGTTTTTGATGTTTACATAATTGGATATTACTTAGCCAACATTACATACTCTATACACCATCAAATAATTTGATGTTGCTTAAGTAGTGTCTTGGAACTAGATCGATTTTTCATTTGCAGATTAAATAAGATTTTTAGTATTCACAAAATATACAAATAAGATAATTTGTTCAATAAATTATTTATTAATTTCAGTATATTCCCATAAAATTTATATAGAAATGTTTGTTTTGATACAGAAAAGTCTATTAAAACTATACGGTGTATAGATTGTCTTTTGTTCTGCATTTTTGTATTATTCTTTTTAATACTCTGTATTTTTGAGTATAAATTTAGTTGTCTATGAGCCACAGCATCTACATAATATCAGATGGACTATGCGCTTGTTTGTCACCTTTATTCTATTTAAAAATAAATTCGAACAAATTTCTTTTATTTAAAAGTTCTATATTTTAAATACAGTACTCGAATTTCTTACCTTTGTTACAAAAAGGACAAGGAAGGATGTGACAAAAGCCATGCAAAATCCGATGTTGAATGCAAATTGAAATCCCATACTGCTTCCTGTTGCCATGATCCTAACCTAAAAACATTACAACTATAAAGTAACTAAGCTGATAATAATAACTTCTATTATCATTAAAAACCTAAATTTAAAAATAAAACTTTTTATTTAACAATAAATTTGCCCATTGGCATAAGGATTCCCCCACGAAACAAAAATAAAAAAATTGTCTACAAATTATTATTACATTATGTAACAGGTAGTCAATTTAATTCTATGCATCTTATAGCACGAGCTCGGCTCGCTGACATAAAATGATTGTTATTTCTTCGAAATTAATTTATTCGTAAATGTTTTCAATGTGATAAACAAAACTAAGTTTTTTAGAACAAGTTAGAACCCGACACGTTGCTGCCGCAAATTAAATGATTGTGAAAGTATTGTTATAAATTTAGAAGAGTTATATAGTTTATTTAGAAACGATAATACATTCATTTAAGTTGAATGATTTATAACTTTCAAGTAAATTTGGTGGTACGCGCGCCACCTACTGATTTTTAAATGTACTATGCCTATAACATCTGTACAAGTGTAAGCAAGGAGTTTACAAAGTTTTACCGCAATCTGACGAACGGTATGGCAGAACATAAATACAAACAAAGATTAATTTTTATACATTACATAATTTAAAGTGCTTCATATGTTTGGTTTATCAAATTGTCGATTAATATAATGTTAAATGTACATATAACTCAAGTTATTCTAATAATATTGCGATCTAAGGGCTCTAAGTTATGGAGTATATTATACCATTTTGTATATTGTAAAATAGGTACAGAAAAAGCAATTGTATTTTTTAATAAGTAAGTACAAGTACTTCCATTCCATTATGTTGTGAAAAGAGAACGAGAATTCACGACTAGACTAGAAATTGCTTGATTTTAATCTAATGCTTAATTTTGGAAGGATATTATTTTCATATAAAAAAAGGAATTGATGGATATTCTACCACTTACCAAATTTTCTATCGAATAAGGTAGAGGATGGTTTATAATGCGCAAAGAACTGCCGGGTGACAGGGCACGCATTATTGCGTTGTTTACGAGGGCGAGCGAGACGGCCGAGTCGTGGTACCCAAAATTGCTAAACCAACCCGTTATGCGATGCGGGGCGAATGTAGCACCTATCAGGTTTTCATAGCGCACACGAGACAAGTCTGCCTCACACTGAAACACACATTTTTACATTTAATAAATTATATGTATGATAGTTATATTAATAAATTAATGTATAATCGTTTTGCGATATACTTATGTTACAGTATACACTTAATATTAGTTTCAAATATTCTAAAATATTTAATAAAAACGGGTATGTACTGATGAATTTTTAAATGATTTTCATTTCATTAATTTTATATAACATTTTGGTACTTACGAGTTTCATATAAAATTTGCCCAAATTCATTGTCCCCAGATCATGGATCTTCATTCCAGCTTTCGTGGAAGATTTAAAGTAATCTTTGTATGCTAACATGGCTTTGTTTTCTAGACTACCCTCAGTTAAATTTATACCTTGAGACATTAAAGTCTCCGTGGCTCTATAGCCATTCTCTAAGCTCAACTCCAATGGTGGCAATTGTGATAAGAATTTCCAGGATCGAGCTATTATTACCGACAGCGTTATGTTAATGATAGGAGTAACGAACTGGATAAGGGCTGCAAGTTTATTCCTCATCGTGTTGTGAATGAGCTTTAGGAACATTGCTTTTATGTGGTTTCTGAGCAATCGCAATCCTCTAACTTTTTGTAGAGGTTCGTTTGATACTGAAAAATAATTAATATATGTAAATTGTAGGTAATGTGGCTGTTCCATGTGAATAATTCATATTACCTATATTGTTTTGATGTACTTCTATAGGTACAACTGCACAGTCGTTCATACCGACGTGATTATTTTTTTTACCCGAAGATACTTCCGAATGATCTTCTACACCAGCTCTTGAAACATATAATACAAAACAATAAAAACTATCTTGATGGCTGATTTTGCGTGAAGGATTTAAAAGTTTAATATTAGAGGGCGTTCAATTATTACGTAAGAAAACTTTCTATGATTTTAGACCCCCATTCCACCCGTATAAGCAAAAATAAGAAAATGGCGAACCCCCTCCCCCAAAATGATAAAACGTAAGATTTTTTATCAAAACTTTTATTAAATATTAAAGTTCGAGTTTAAAAGACTCAATTATTTTTAAAATCAAGTGTTTTACTAATTATAAATTCAGTATACCATATAAAATAATAATAAAAAATATTAATTTAGATTATAAATATTGTTTTAAAAATATTTTTATTGTTTAATATTTTTTATTTTACGTAAGATTTTTAATATTTTACCGCTCCCTTTGTCAGGAAAAGTTAGAAAAATATTGAACACCTCCGCTTCTAAACTTGAATGCCTCCTTTCCTGTCGCTGTTTTTTTTTCACCGCCTAATGTGTGGTAAATTAGCATCTTAAACTGTATTAATATCAACACCTTTTTCATTGGCGCCGGTGAAAGTCAGAGTGAGTGCTTAACACTTAGATGGCAATCTTCAATTCTTCTTCTTTAAACGTGGTAGAGCTCATGACATCTATATAACTATAGCACGATATGCTCTGCTCGATTGGGGAAGGACCACGCTTTTACAGAATACCAGCGTAAAATAGTAGCTTAATGTTTCGTATGGTGAGAGTAGAAAACTGAAAACCCTTTTTTACTAGATAGGAGGCATTCCATTTTAGTTCTCAGGGGTGTCAACGCATCTGCATTTTTATTCTTAAACAGGGATGAATGTAGATGTCTATGGGCCACAGCACCCACTTACCATCAGGTGGGCTGTGTGCACATTTGATACCCTTATTCCATAAAAAAGGGTCAGCAGCGTAGCTAGTCAGCACTATAATGATTCCTTATATTTACACGAATACATAATACGAATAAATTTTATTTTATCGCATTTAATTTAACTTTTTTTTTTCAAAATTAAAGTAAAAAAAGTCAACAGTCAGAATATTTTCAAAATTAGGTGATATGCACTTTATCGAAAACATACATTAAAATCATTTAATTCACACATTTGCCTTTGTGGTCAAATAGTAACTTCAAGAGTAATGAAAGCAGAATATTAAAGCAGTGTCACATTCAAACTTCTCAAGAAAATGCACGTGATTTCTCGAATACAAAAACGTTGCTTTAAAATTAATAGTCGACCTGTACCTGTCTAACAGTGAATAAACACTCAAAGAAAACGAGACGCAACTACGATTAAACCGTAAACAAAACTGCTTGAACTTCTCTTTGTAATCAAGAGCTAAGGCGTCAACTTATTTAATTTACATAAACAGTTTAGTTTAAGACAGGAATATTTTATCTCTTAACGAACGCGGTCCGCTTATAATATCTGTCATTGAATTAAATTTTATTTAAAAGTTGTGCGTTGCGTAGATTATTTTTTGTTTGAATAAGAGTACATGTCTAATCCTATTTAAATACGAAACGTCAGACTTATGCTGTTAATTTACACTTATTCTATAAAATTCTAATTTTCAGCATAGTAGAGCCATGCTGCAGTTATATTATGGAGAAATAAGCTCTCACAGCATACCAGCGTGATATAGCTGCTGCTGTGTTTTGTATGGAGAGTGTAGTAAACATTTCAATCAATCTTAGTCTTCAAGGGTGAAAACGTACCTGCATTTTGAATCTCAATATAAGCCACAGTATACACCTATCATTAAATAGACCGTGTGCTCGTTGTCACCCTTATTCAATAAATAAAAGTTCTTATAATTCCTAAAAATGTAAAATACATAGAGCAGAAATCTGTGCTTGTAAACTGCAGCGGCGTCTCGGTGGATCACTGTCGATGCCGTGGTTTGTGCTAGTTGTCGGCTGACTTTAGTCGTTTCATCGCCGCCGCTGCAAAGAAAACACGCCATTAAATTAATGGGTATGCGGGATCGAGACTAGCTTACTTAATGGCCGCACTGCACAGGCTTAATTCGTGAGCTAGCTACCAGACAGATTGCGGAGACATCATTTGTATGGTAATTGGGCTCGTTCGCACGTGAGATGTTCTCTTGACTAGCTGTGATATATGGCTTAGTTATGATAAGACGAGGTGTTAAGTTCTTAGTTTGTTATTATAATTCTTTTATAATGTTGTGGAAATTCATTGGTAATGGAGTTTATCAAGATTAAAGAGTACTTGTAGAGCATAATGTTGTATAATTAGTCACTTGTTAAAAAAAACTTCTCATCCGTTTACTTTATTTTTAATTAATGGCATATTTAAAGTTTAGGATTTTTAAGCAGCGGTTTACTTATCAGCCGTGGGACAAGTTCAAATTAAACGTTAAATTTGATTCCTATGTCCATAATTGTGATATCTGTTCCGAATTTTCTTACCTGTTATAAACTATACTTGATAACTATACTACCTAATAGTAAGTCATACTTTATCATGTTACCGAAGAACTGTACATCATCATGTACTTGGAGATGGTAAAGCGCTAACTTAGCATTACAAAAGCTTAACTCTTGCTTTGAAGAAATCTACATTGTAAAAGAATGAAAAGGTAGACGCTGGCAAACTCACGCATATCTTATACGCGTTGTATTCACATCATTTAGTCATCAGATATGGAAAGTTAAGAAACTACTTATTTTATATTTATATGCTTGGCACAGATAAATACCTCGTTGATATATTTACATGCGATAAAACTACGCTGCATATATATTACGGATGTGGCAGGAACGGTTTGGCTCGACTAGGCAGAGAATACCAGCGTAAAATAGCGGCTTAATGCTGTTGTGTTTCGTGTGGTGAATGCAAAGAACTGGAGACCTTAACTTTGACTTTTTACTGGAAACAAGGCATTTCATCTTAGTCCTCAGGAGTGACAACAGAGATTATAGACGAAGATTTCTATAGGCCTCAAAATCCACTTACCAGCGTAAGGACTGTGTGCTCGTTTGTCACCCATTGTAAAAAATAAATATAAATTTTCGTTGATAACATAGACACACCATTCTGTTTATGTTCTTTGTTTAAGAAATCAATCATAAAACTAACGATAACGCTTCTACAACATAAACGTAAATCAAATTTGATCGTAATGAGCCTAACAATAGAGACTATCTTGTCACGAGCATTTTTACTAAAAGAATGAAATTAAATTTCGCTGTCTCATAAGACACTTTAAGAGGTATATAAGCTTCTATTGATCGATAAAACTTCATTACCAACTCGATAGTAGTTCGTACAGCTGCAGTGCCTTTGTAGTATTTGCACATTGCTGATTCTATTCCTTGTGTGCACATCGTCGTATGAATACAGTATGGTTGGTGGTTTTCCATAGACACATTGTCGGCTGCATCTTTTTGTACAAGCTGGACATATTGTGCGAGGAGTATAATGCGTTTCCCACGCCACCATTACATCCTGCAATAGTTGAATACAATACTTTACAAAAAACGTATAGCTGTAAATTCTCATATGTATATTAAATGTGCATGTTATGAGTTCGAAAATCCCTACAAATCCACTGTTTAAAATAGGCTTCCCTCACAGATAGCCTCATAATATTAAGAGTAACGTAGAATTATTAATTCAAGGCAGTAATTTCGTTTAAATGCAAAACCAAGATGTAAATGAGTTAACGTTAAAGTTGCAGGCTATATACGTCCCATTGTTGGGCACAAGCCTTCTCTCATTTCTTAGAAGGTTTTAGGGCAATTAAGGGTCCGCTGCGCTGCCCCAATGCGTGTTGGCCTACTTCACATGTCTTCGAAATTTTTCTTTTTCTTTTTTTTAGACATGCAGGTTTCCTCACGATGTTTTATTCCACCACCGAGTACGTGGTAAATCAGCACTCAAAATCGAAATTTACAATTTTATTAATGCTGACGGGGATCGAACCCGGGTCGCTCGCGTACTGTGAGATTTACAGTGAGCGCTTAACCCCTGAGCTCCTGGATAAATGAGTAATATATAGAAAAAGGAATTTATCAATTCGTTCAAAATTAATGGTAAATCTGTCGAAAACCTGAAGTGGCAGCAGTTTTCAATGATAACGAAAATTTAATTGCGTTTATATAGTATGTAGAGTATTCTGAGTTCGTATAAAGATATGTGTGTTAATGAATATAAATGTTTAATAATAACTAACTTCAGCATGTTTCTTACAAAATTTTAGGTGTTTTTTATTCTAATAAGCAAGGAAGGCAAATGAGCACAGAATCCACTTTATATTAAAGAAAGGCTGAAGCTCAGAGAAAGGGTCTGAGCGCTCGCTGTGAATTTCATAGTACCATTAACTGTTATTTTAAGTCCTGATTTATCACACGCTCAGCGGTGAAGAAAAACTACAAACAAAAAAAGTATAGTCTCGGCGGACGTTTGCCATCCTTTCAGTGCGTGGTAGAGCCAAGCTCAACCGGGGTAGGACGACAGGACCACGTTCTTACAGAATACGAAAAGTGAAAGTGAGTGTAGAAAAGTGGAAACCCTTTTTACTAGATAGGAGGCATTCCATCTTAGTTGAGGTAATAACGCATTGTGATTTTTAATCTAGTCTAAATGTTGATGTATATGGGCATCAGCATCCACTTACCATTAAATGGACTGTGTGCTCGTTTGTCACATTTATTTTATAAAAAAAGACATTTCCTTGCCCCAATATGCCTTCTCAGCACGAGAAGAGGCCTGTGCCCAGCAGTAAGCCATATATAAGATGAAACCTTACTTTTTTTTCTACGAAAAAAGTTTTATTTCATCAGAGATTTGAGCTCAAATTAGACGTAGACCTATTGGTTTAAATTGTCTATTAAACAGAGATATGATAAGTATCTTAATTGCTGATGTTTATCTCCTCTGTCCCCAGCTGTATAAAATTTGTGTATTTTGGCTATGTGGAATTATGACAATCCAATAACTTGTTTTGGATGGTTCGGCCTGAGCTTAAATTGTTCGTATCGATGCGGATGCCAAGTCCTGGCACAAAACCGCCTAGTGGTCTGGCATTATACACTAACATGATACAACACAACATATTGCGTCGTTGTCAGGAACGCACACTCGTTAATGAGCGAAACTATGTAATGCTGTACGCATGTTTATCCTATAAGCACGTAGGTATTTTATTAAATAGAATAAATATACCTGATGTTAAGTGGATGCTGTGTCTAATAGAAGTCTTCTACAATTATCAATTACGAACCAAAAGGCAGATGCGTTATCACCAAGATGTTTCCAGTTCATGTTCAGTTATCTGCACTCACTAAATGAAACACAGCAGCATTATGCTGATATTTTACGCTAGTATTCTGTAAGACTCTTACAGAATACCAGCGAATCAACCGGGGAAGGACCACACTCTTACAGTAAGAGTGTGGTCCTTCCCCGGTTGATTCGTGGTACGATTATAATATAGCTGCAGCATCAATCTACAAACATTTAAAGTCAGTGTTCGGATATTATGGCAGGTATACCGATTAATCAATGCTTCTGACTTCAGAAGCTGTAATGTAGAAATTATTTATTACTTTTAATCTTTTGAGTTTGATTTATAGTCTTTTTAAATTATTTTTAGTGTACTAACGAACATCACAAGCTTAAGGTAAAAATGTGACAGTCAAAATAAACATTCTTTTTTTTTCTTGGTTTCCTATGGGTGGATTTTTCCTCAAATTAAAATGACCTCTGAGATGCCCTTAAAAAATCTGGTTCAGGGTTGGCAAAACTCTCGCGGAACATACATACAAAAATATGCAGTAGAATTGTATGGTCGCTTGATATCATACAAACATTTTATTCGATTAACTGTTAACTATCTCGTTTTTAAATGTCCATGTATGCCCAATACTAAACGGGTCTAAGAACCTGCCGTTCGCCATTTCCTGTGAGATTTGTCCGTACAAACAAGGTCAAGCGAGATAATGATTCGATGACTGAGTTCGATGAGTGTGGTCCTTCCCCGGTTGATTCGTGGTACGATTATAATATAGCTGCAGCATCAATCTACAAACATGGAGTCCAGGCTACTTAGTAAGCGCTCTCTGATTCGCTCTGCCTGAACCGATCTACGAAAACGGTTATAAGACCAATACTAATGTACGTCTGTGAAGGATGGACGTTCACGCTAAAGGAAAAACAAACTTTTAGTGAGCCAAAGGTTTTGAGAAATACGCTGAGACGATAGTAGAGTCGAGAGAGTAGAGAGAAATTGAAGAAATGATAACCGTGGCGAACATAATAGTTGAGACAACCTCAAGCCAATTCCAAATATAGGGAAGGGATCGGGCGGTGAAACGAGCATACTTGGGAGTGCACACTTGTTCTGTATACTGAATGCCAAATTTAGTTGTGTTTTCAATACAACACAAATTTCAAAATTGAATTCAAAATTTTATTTCATATAGTCATTTAAAATTATAATTATTAACCTTTAGTTTTGCTATCGCGCTTCCGTGTGGTCAAAGCTTTATTGCATATTAACTTCTATAGCTTACTTTTATGACGTAATAGTCACATGCAATATTATGGATTGTGCGATATATTGTACACATAATGATTGGTTTTCTAAAATGGCTTAGATAGGGCTTTGAGTTAACAATAACCGTAAAACTGATAAAAAATATTTTATTTACATAAGCAATATAGAGGACAATATACCATGTGAGTAAATTATCGATATCGCTTCTGTAGACAAACGACGAACTCACATTTTAGAAGAAAGTTATTTTTTTCAGAAAAGACTGTTACCTACTAAAATGGAATACTTAAGGAAGGAATTTGATTAAGAAACCTATTTGGATGCGCATTATTAAAGCTCCGTTAAACGTACGCTTCCTTTAATATTGATTCCCTAATGTAGTCATATTATTATCTCTGGGATAATTGATTATAACATTATTATAATGGACCTGTCATGTAATAAAATATAATCTCTTACGTCGTCAGTAAATTCTTATTTTGCTATTCCTTTGAGATTTGTCACCGTGTTGGTATCAGCAATCAGTGTAGGAAATTTGAATAATTCGACTTTTATCCGTCAAAGCATTTCAATGAAAGGGGCCATCTATTCAGTTATTTTCCGAAATGGGAATTTGAATTTTGGTAATATTTCAAAACATCGAATGGGTAGGCGGAACTTACAATCATCGAAAAAGCTTTTAATGGCTATTACACGAATGAAAGTTGGAACTGTTTTGATATTATTCGTCGATTTTTTTTTGTAAATCTCGTTGAATATATTCAAAGACATTTATAAAAGGAGTGATTCCATTTGTTGTTGATGTTATATATTAAAACATTTTGATGAAACGTTTAATATTAGGCGGCAACATGTAATTCTGTCGGAATCCGGTTAGGTATCGGGGCTAACGTCGGATGTGGCGTACCACATGACGGCATCCGGCGACAAGTGGCTCGACTGCCTGGTCACGTGACACCAATCTCCTCATTGTCACTGATGTACAATGTAAATGTATTAGCGATACATTACGTTAAATTCTACGTTTATAAATTCATTAATGTACGCAATGCGTGAGTTTAATTTATAGCGACATCTTCCACTGATGAACTTCATTGTCGTGACAAAAGTGTTTCCTAGTTATAATTAGTTGTCATTATCGATTCGATAGATGGCGTTGTTAATAGCGTGCTGAAACTACTATGAATCACTCACGGTATTACAGTACGGTACGTTATTCGCTGTAATGTATCACAGCATTATAAATTCTTTGATCTAATGTTATGAATAATAAACTAAGTTATTTATTATATAATATAAAAGTAATATTGTTTTTAATATGTAGATACTATCTAAAAATTATAATACTTATACCATCTTCATGAGTTATTTCTTTAAATACATTTATTTACTGTCCATTTTGAGAATCATTTGAAAACTTTAAAACATTTTTAAGACTATTTTTAATTCTAAAAGAGTCTCGAACATAAAAATTTATTTAATTTAAAGTCAACATTGTTTAGAC
>DWHP01003808.1:0-13065 GCA_018247895.1 Parnassius honrathi
TTTTTCTCCGTGGTTTGACTCAGAAGAGTGTTTTCCGCTATCTTATCAATGCTAATATCGCTAGCAATTATGTTAATATGTTCATTTATAGTTTTTTTTAATGTTACGTTTGGATCTGCTAATTCGTTATTTTGAAGTAGGGTCTTTAAAGTAGGGTCTCTATATTTGGATTCGTAATTTTTGGTATTTTGCAACGACAAGCCGGACATTTCCAATTTTGTTTTCTTTCAGCTGGCATAACGTTGTAAAAATATTTTTCCGATACATTTGCGCAGTTTAAGTCATACTAATTTTACATAGTGCACAAAAAAGATGTTCTCTTCCGGGTATTTCTTGCATTCAACCCGCACATTTATTGCTTTCAGTGTTCATTTTTGTAGAATTGACAGCACCCTCTCATGTGGATGGTAAAAATTGAGTAGCAGATATAATGTGTTGTTATTAGTTCTTGTATTCCAAAATTGGATATCGCTAATTATATCATAATTTGTAATTTCACTACTTCCCTCTAGATGGCGTTTTTCGTACAATCTTTTATGTTGGAGGACGGTGGGTATATCAAATTTGAAATGTACCGGTTTTAATATGTGGAAATTAAGTTTTATTATCACTAAATTGTTTTAGCTCACCATAAACTATTTGTTAGCATGTAATTAGGCTCATTTATACCTTTTTATCACTGTCACCTATGTTTTGAATAGCATTTATTTAATTTACACAAAAAATTTCACACAACTGTTTTTAACTGTTTTTTGTCGTATTCGATAAATTAAGCACTGGATAACACTTGTACTTGTTTATTGTAACTAAGTCTTTGTTTTAAACTACTTTTGGCATTTCACTTAATCGTTTTAATATTTTTTCGGTGAGATATACGTAGAACTATTGTTTACAAACAGAGCAGCGCCCTCTCGAATTCAAAGTCTATAGCTAACATCACTACCAGTAGAGGACTTGCAGTGCCAAGCAGTCTCTGGAGCGGGTATTTGTATTTCATATATAAGTATATTTCTGAGGTATAAGAAATGAAAAACAAATTCAATCTTTCAAATTATCAAAATAATTTCATTTTACTACGATTCCCGCAGCCAACCGTGCGTACACTTGTGTGTGTGACCCGTGTCAGTGTAGTAGTTCGATTCCATACCTATCAATCTTGTAAACGCGTCCTTAAAGCCTGTTACAGTTATCGAATTCAATAAAGAGTACAAAGATTTTGTAGACAGAAGGCTTTATTGCTAAACGTTTTAAATGTCGCAATTCTAATGCAAATTAGACGACACAATATAAAGACCGCAGCCTCTTTGAATATTTAATGTGAATTGATTTCCATTGCGCGATAGACTTTGGCGCCTCACTAAATTAAATTTAATTAGTCTCTGCGTTTTATTTATACGAAGTGACGATTCGTTCTGAACAAAGTTATTTAAGACCCAAAGGAAATTCTTGAAATTAATTAATAATAAACCTCAAGTTGTTTATTAAATTTTATTACTATTTACAATAAACGCAACCATACCTGTCACAAAAAAAAATTGAATCAGATATTCAAACTTAGACAACAAGGACTTTGTCGGAAAATAAGCTCAGGAAAATGAACGAAAGTGTTTGTGTTTTAATAGATTTTGACATAAAAGAAAGAAATTACTCATTGAGCGGGAAGAAAAGTCTATAAGGCGTTGTCTTTTATACAATTCATAAAACAATATTAGGTACTGATACTTGTGAAATCTGCCATAACATGGAAATCTAACTTAGAAAGGTTGTGTGCTATGTAATTTTAAACTATTGCTTAATTCCTAAGCTACAGTGTCTAAGCTAAGCGCTCGCTGTAAAATTTACAGTATATGAGCAACCCGAGTTCGATCCCTAGCACTTATGAATTGTTATAGTACGACACTAAAAAAGAATTAAAAAAGAAAATATTGTGAGATTAACCTGCATGCCGGAGAAAATAATTAAAATTGGGGCGGATATTTCGTTTATCTAAAACCCTCTCAAAAAGGAGAATAGGTCTGTGCCCTGCACTGGTACGTATATGTGGTAATTTTACTTTTACACTCTCAAATCCCAAGCGATACACAAATGATGGATGGAAGGGCCTAGTGACACATGATTTCGGCTAGAACCACATACGGTTGAGCGCCTATCATTCTTCACTATTAGACCATGCCCCTTACTTATTCCGTAGATTCATTGAAGTCATTTGTAAAACTTTATTTTAATATATTATATTACACATTATACATTTTATATATTATAATACAAGCTAGTCTTGGTAATTTCCTTTGTATAATTTTTAATAAGTTACTCGTTAATTAAATTTAAAAACGCTATTTTACACTAGCAACAATGTTAGTAAATACCGAAGATTTTTTTAATTTATGTTTATTCATTTTATTTTTTACTCTTGACTGCTACACCACTAAACAAAATGTAACAATGGGAGGACTTAAAGGCGTCCAGCAAGGTTAATTAAAAGCATTTATAAAACATATTGTTTATAAACCGTATACTACTTACTACGAGTACTAGACTGCCTCGTTGGTCTAGTGGTTGTAGTAGTGCGACTGCTAATCATGAGGTCCTGGGTTCGAATCATGGGTCGGGCCAACAAAATCAATTATTGAGTTTTTCCGTCAAGAAACTTTCAGTACCTGCCCGGAGTCAGGAAGTTGGCGGTGTCTCACCCCCGTGCATCGGAAAGCACGTAAAGCCATTGGTCCTGCGCCTGATCTTTCTCCGGTCGTATCGGTTTACCGTCCCATCGAATTATGAGAGTGAGAGAATAGAGAGTGCACCTGTGATTGCGCATACACTTGGGCACTATAATGCTGCTCTGCGCCGATGGCTAGCCTCCGTTGAGGCAGGCCGCCGTGGCCAAAATTCGGTCATTTGGCAGGACATTATTACTACTTCTAGACAGAGGGACTTCTTTCCTTCCTAGTAAGCCGACTGAAAAGGTGGCAACACTGCTGAAGTACTTCAGTACACGCACTGCTGTCTTTCAGTCTGAAGAGCACAGAGTTTTTTTTATAGGAGAGGAGACGCAGACTGCTCACCTGATAGTAAGTAATTACCGCCGTTCATGAGCAACTTCAACACCAGGGGAATTGCAGATGCGTTGCCGGCCTTTTGAGAAGGAGTAAGCTTTTTCTTGAAGGTCCCTAAGTTGTATCGGTCCGGAAAAATCTCTGGTGGTAGTCGATTCCACAAGGAAGTTGTGCGAGGAAGAAAACTTCTTTTAAATTGCACGGTGGTGGACCGGATGGTACGGATGGTATCGTGAATTTTGTCGCGATGTGCGATGGCGAAATTGTGCGGCTGGAATTAGTCCGAACAATTCCTCAGAGCAATCCCCGTGGTAGATGCGATAAAATACGCAAGGAGATGCAACATCTTTTCGCAGTGTCAGTGAGTCAAGCCGATCGGAAAAGGCTCAGTCGCTGACGATTCGAACAGATCTGCGCTAGATGCGATCAAATGGAAGAAGCTGGACTGGGGAGCCCCGGCCCAGAGATGGGAACAGTATTCTATGTGCGGCCGAATACCTTATAAAGTTACAGGCGGTGTGCCGGCATAAAATACTGTCGCGCTCTGCTAAGCACGCCAAGCTTTTTAGAAGCCAATTTGGCCTTTTCTTCCAAGTGACCACGAAACTGCACGTCACTCGATATGTCGACACCGAGGATTCCGATACTGGCTGTGGCAGCAAGGGGAGTACCTCGAAACTGAGGAGATACGACAAAGGGGTACTTTTTGGTGTAAACGCGCAAACTTGTGCCTTCTGGGGATTAAACTGGACTAGATTCAGTCGCCCCCATTCCGAGATTTAGTTCAACAAAGTCTCGACTTCAGACATAAGTTTGTTCCGGTACACTGCGACGTTTTCCCGAGAAATATTGACACAGCTAGTGTATAAAACATTACCAGCGCTGTCGTCTGCATAGCAATGAATGTTACCAGTTTGCAACATGTCATTGATATGCAGAAAAGACAGCGTTGGTGATAGCACGCAGCCTTGTGGAACACCATCGTTTACACCTTGATGCTCCGATCATCAAGAAAACTGGTGATCTAATTGCGCAATTTCTCGGGAAGCCCATAGGAAGGAAGCTTCGTAAGAAGCGCTTTGTGCCAAACCCGATCGATGGCCTCCGCTATGTCCAAACTAACGGTCAACGCCTCCTACTTCGACTCTACTACCTCCGCTCATTTGATGATGAGATAGGTAACCCAGAAGATCACCAGCCGAGCGACCGCGACGGAAACTGTACTGGCGGTCACTAATTCCAACTCAGGTCTCTAATTCAATTTACTAATTAAAAGATTCTATTATTTTAGAGAACAAGGAGATGATGGCGATCCACGGACGGATCGGAGCAGTTACCTTTTTTAGAGATCGGTTGCACGAGGGCTGTTTTTCATGATTTTGGGGCTACACCGAAGGAAGAGCAGTGCAGAAAAAGACGCGTTAAAACCGGTGCCAACTCCGGAGCACATGTCTTCAGTACAATGGGAGGAACGCCATCCGGCCCACTCGACTTGTTGACGTCCAGGGAGAGGTGTGCTCTGCGCACTGGGCGTTGGGTAAACAGGACATCCTGCATGGAGCACTCACTACACGGGAATGAACGGCGGTGTGTTTCCTCCGTCATCAAGAGTCCAGCTGGACGCAAAGAGAGAGCCCAGCAGATCGGCTTTGTCCTTTGCGGCATAAGCCAGTGAGTCATCCTCCCTGTGCAGAGATGGGAGAGATGGCTGACAGAAGTTCCCTTGGACAACCTTAGCGAGAGACCAGAATGCACGTGTTCCTGAAGGAAGACGAACTAGTTTCTCGCCAATTCTGCCGATGTGCTCTGACTTTGCCTTGACAATGACACTTGAAGGACCTGGAGGCAGCATACTTCTTTTTAAGAATGCTGGTATTTGCATCCCGAGACGTCGATGCGCGAGCCCACGCCCGGTAGCACTCCTACTTATAACGTAGTGCAAGTTCGCAGGAGCGACTAATCCAAGACCGGGTTCTGCCTCCGATAGGTACCACAGATGGAATAAAAAGTTCCATTTCTTGTAGCACCACATCAGCGACAGAATCAGCAACAATGCTAGGATCATCCGTAGAGAAGCAAAACCGCCTCCAAGGGTACGATGCAAAAAAAGATCGCATCCCGTCCCAATCGGCTGACCTACAATGCCAAACACGGCGACCTGCAGTACGCAACCGCGATGGGAGCGTGAGTGGCACCGTACTCCGAATCATCCAATGGTCCGAGGAGCCAAGAGGGGCATAAACGGAGATCTGATATGTATCGAAACAGATAAGTAGGAGAGATGTGAAGTATCAGGCGGAGAAGACACCTGTGTCTCGATTAGAAAGAGCAGGGCCAGTTCCGCCGTTTTCAAATGTTAGTGGACGGCGTTAAGGTTTGAAAGAAGTCTCCTGAAATTGCAGAAATTCACGGATAGCGTGACAAGGGGCGCCTTTGACTTATTACGTCGTTTGCCCCGGGCAGGTTTAGTCTCGAGCGGAACAACAACACAGCGAATCGAGTTTTTAGTAGTGATAATACGAGGTTATTGCTTGTCTGTGTGCTCCCGGCGACACCGATCCTTGTACAAAATAAGGTTGACAGTCATGTATTTTTGTATGATAGTATTTTACGCCATTACCGTTATAGTATAAAGCTCACTGCTAAGCATAGGCCTCTCCTATAAACAGTGGCGAAGCTAAGGCTCCAAACTAGAGCAAGCCCAAGATATGGTTTTGTTGTTTTAGCAGTTTTATAAAAATACACCAATCTTGATCCGTCTCCACTCTTCAGTTTCATATTCAGTGTTGTCAAGGACGTATTTGACAAAGCACACAGAAGGCATACTACCGCTAGATAGATTGTATGACGTATCAGCAATTGCATACCTTCGGTGGCTTTGAAAAGAGCCGTTTGGGTTTTCTTGAGCGAAAGAAAAAGATATTTACATACAATACAATACATGAACAAAGTACAAACAAACTATGTACAAAATTAAAAAAGGGACGCCTGGCAGATGTGAAACATCGAAATTGTTTCGTTTAAAAATAGGCATAGAAGAACAAATTACGACAGAAATTAGATATGGTATAATGAAAAGATAGAGCATTACGATTTTTTTAACATAAAATAATGACTGTTTATTATGTAATAATTCATTTTCACTTTTAGTAAACCGTACAAAATGATACTTTTAACTCATATGGTAATACAAATATTAAATTATTAAATTAGCCGATAGCGTGTTTGTGCCATCTAGGGTATTCCTTACGTACCACCGTGAGAATCAACCAATTTTTTTTATAGTAGAGGGGGCAAACGAGCATGCGACACAACTGATGTTAAATGACTACCGCCGCCCATGATCAACCGCAACACCAGGGAAATTGCAGGTGCGTTGCCGACCCTTTAGAAAGGAGTAAGCTCTTTTCTTGAAGGTCCCTAGGTCGTATCGGTCCGGAAAAATCGCCGGTGGTAAGCCATTCTACAGTGAGGTCGTACGCGGAAGAAAACTCCTTATGAAACGTACAGTGGTTAACCGCCAAGCATCCAGATGGTGTGGATGGTATCGGGACGTTTGCCGCGTAGTGCGTTCACGAAATTTGGCGGTTGGGATTAATCCGAACAATTCCTCAGCTGAATATTTAAATCATTTGACAAAATCCACTACAAATCTTAATGTAATGATTATTATTCATCACAAATTGATTTAGTTGATATGAAATAAATTTTCATTAATATATTTATTTTGTGTTGTAAATTATATTTATTTTAAAATCGCTTATTTTGCACTTCTTGAACTATGCTGGCAGCACTTGGTATTTTACCAAATTATTTAGAAAATACGAGTTTTAATGATAATATTATGTTAAATTAAATGCATTCACTGATGAAAAGTCACGTTGTCCTTTTGTAGACTTGATGGTTTTGATTGTTTATTGCATTAAAATACACAGCAGTTCGGCATTTTTGTCTGAGCTCAATCGACTGGCACGATCACTTGCGTAATGCACAGAGTACTTTTTGTGTACTTGAAAGCTATATGTTTGATAGACTTTAAATGTTCTTTTGGTTCATCTAAATTTAATATGATAATAATTACGTTTTTCAAGTATATTGTACTAAGATTCCATGCCCTGGCGTAATGGCGCACGACGCGGAGCAACTAGTTTTATATAACGGGTATGAGTTGGACTCTTGTACCTTTTACAGAGAGGTATGCTTCGAGATGCAGTCTCCTTTGGTTTAATACTCAAAGCCTCTAATGTCCAATATTATGATGTTGATCATCGCCCTTTGATTGCATTCGGATTCATTTTATGTGCGAAACTGCAAAATTATGTTCAAGATGGCAACTTTATATTAACTATCTCTTTCGCACATTAAATCACTGCATATAATTTCGTGAGATGAAGCGTGATAGGAATAGTTTTATAATTATTTGTTTTCTTTTCATATATATCTCAAATTTGACAGCACAAAGAAGTCGGCCATTTTATAGCTAGCTGGACAATTTTGGAAGAAGTAGATTTCAAATTGAAAGTTATGATATAGTTTTTTTGATTATTTAATATTTCATCCGTGGTTTTACTGTTGTACAAAACTGTATACGTATTTAGTGTAAGATTTAAGTGCATTTATGTGTTAAAAGAAGAGAAATGGACGATCCAAATAGGATGATGGCGCACAGCGGCGGATTGATGGGACCCCAAGGATATGGCTTGGCTGGTGAAAATGCCCCAGCAGCAGGAGAGGGTGAAGCTCGTAAACAAGACATTGGAGAAATTCTACAGCAAATTATGAATATAACAGACCAGAGTCTCGACGAAGCGCAAGCAAGAAAACACACACTGAACTGCCATAGAATGAAGCCAGCTTTGTTTTCTGTTCTTTGTGAAATAAAAGAAAAAACAGGTAATTCTTTTCAGAGCAATTAAAATAGTTTATTGCTTACGTTTATATAAATATTGTTCCTTATAAATTCGATATCTGTTTTGCCCAGCGATTTGCTTACATTCTTTTTAAATTAAAAAAGTGTTAAGTAAACAAGTGTTGAAGCTCAAAATCCCTGTTATTGTGGTCACCTAACCAGCTAAACATGGTGAATGTAGCAAATTGTGGTATTTGAAATTCAGGCACATTAAACGTGCATAATGGTGGTTCATGGTTGCACACCACACATCATACTTTATTCATTATATGATGTGAGTATTCATAAATTTACAGTATGTTATGGGAAATACCTTCGGTGGTGACTATACCAAATATATCTCATGGCTTCCTAAGGATGGTTTGTGTAAATATATTATTTAAGCCAGACACCCATGCCAAAAGATGATAATATTACTATCTTGCTGACAATGAAGACCCAGATCAGTGATGGGACACAGCATCAAATGTACAAAAAGTTTTTCTGCAATTGTCAATCTTCCTGCTAAGTATGACAATTATACAATGGGAGAAGCACATTTCCAACGTTATGGCCTGTATTCACTTTGATTAGTGGTTAGTGTAGGTGCTTAGTGATTAGGAGTAAACATGTGTGGACAGCGATTGATTAGTGTAGGTGATTAGTAATCTGCGTAGTAAAGTGATTAGAAGCATGTTCTATTTTGAGCGAGTGGGGGTCCCGCGCATCCTCCCTTTCTCCTTACTCGCAGCATGTCCGCCACTAAACAGACGTCTCAACAGCAGTGTTTAGCATCTAGCGTCGGATTTAGCTTGTGTAGAAAAAATGCCTAAGTGGACCGAAGACATAACTTATGAATTTGTGCAGGAGTATTTAAAACATGAATGTCTTTATAATAGTAAATACCCTAACTGCAAAGTTAGAGGAGCCGGAGGTGCGGCATTTCTGCGTATAAGTGAAGCAATGAACATACCGGGGTTTGGAAGTAAAGTTTACACTAAAATAAGAAACTTGAAATCTATATATTCACAAGAGGTTAAAAAAGTTAAACAGAGTACAAAATCTGGAGCTGGAACAGATGATGTATATAATCCACAAATAAAGCGGTTCAAATTATTAGACGATGCTTTAAGAGCTATAAACGTACAGTGCAGAGACTCACAGAATAATATGGTAAGTAAAAAATAATTATTTTATGCTCTTTATTAAATGACTACACAATAATAATTAATCTGCGAAACATGTTTTAATTCAATTTTCAATTCGTCACTGCCAAGAAACAGCTCCTTTTTCTACAAAATAAACAGCACAATTATTGTGCAATTTGAGATGATCTATTCTGAATTCTCATAGTAAATGGAACAAGTCCATCTGATGGCACTACTGTCCAGGATCCTTGAATTACATTTCCATTCTCTGTGTCCTTGATATCAACAGTGGAGACTTGAACAGATATTTTGGTTTTTCTTGCCCAGTTATGCATGGCGCAACAGGATTTTACTATTTCAACTTATTAAGATACCAAAAGCATTTTCGATTATTTGTTTTGCTCATGATAATCTATAGTTAAAAACTTTTTGTTTAAACATCCATTGGTTTCCACAGTATGGTTTCATTGTATATGGCTTTAGAGGAAACACATTATCGCCCACTAGAACATGATCTTCAGGCAGTAAATGATTTTCCAAAGCATGACTAAGGTCACAGTGGGAGAAAACTCCACCATCCGATGCACGCCCGCTACAACCAACATCAAAATATGTAAAACAGTAGTCATCATCTGCTACTGCCATGAAAACAATGCTATTCGTTTTTATGTAGTTGTAATAATAACTTCCTGCATTTGGTGGAGCTTTGATGGTAACATGTTTCCCATCTGCAGCACTACAGCAACCAGAAAAATTTCAAGAATTTCTGAAACTTCATTCAATCCTTTTCCATTTGTCATCATTAGGTACCTGAAACATATAAAATTATGTTTTTAATCCCAGATGCAAAAAGAGGGTTGTTATAAGTTCGACCCCTATGTCTGGGTTAAATGGGACTGACTTCAATGCATTTTTTTTGATGTCAGGGTAGGGATATTGTTAGCGTCGCAAGCCTAAATCGGTACATATACACAATAATTATGTTTTCTCAAAAGGAACAAACAAGATTACACAATAAAAACAATTAAACACATACATTTTTACATGACATGACATAACAAAATTCAAAGCATTATTACGTAATTTCCTCCAAGTCCTTCAAAATAGTCATAGCCAAGGCAAAGTCAGAGCATATAGGCAGAATTGGCGAGAAACTAGTTCGTTTTCCTTCTGGAACCCGTGCATTCTGATCTCTCTGGGAACTTCTGTCTGTCGGCCATCTCTTCCATCTCTGCACAGGGAAGTTGACTAACTGGCCCATACCACAAAGGTGAAAGCCGATCTGCTAGGCTCTTTCTTTGCGTCCAACTTGACTCTTGATGACGGGGTTGAGTACGCCGCCGACCATCCCGCGGTTTGAGTGCTCCATGCCGGAGGTGCAGTTCACACAGCACTCGGTTCACAAAGCACTCCTCTCCCTGGACATCCACAAGTCGAATGGGCGTGACGGAATCCCCCAATTGTGGTGAGGATGTTTGCTCCAGAGTTGGCACTGGTTTTAACGCGTCTTTTACGCTACTCCTACTCCCTAGGCGTAAGCCCAAAATCATGGAAGGTACGGCCTTTGTCCACCAGATCCCTAAAAAAGGCGACCGCTCAGACCCGTCCAACTACAGGCCTATCGCCATCACCTTATTCTCCAAAACAATGGAGTCCATTGTAAACTGCCAGCTAATAAGCTACCTTGAGGATCACCAGCTGATTAGTGATCGCCAATACGGTTTTAGCCGTGGTCAATCAGCTAGTGATCTTCTGGTCTACCATTTGCCGTTAGTTTGGACGTTGCGAAGGCCTTCGATCGGGTTTGGCACAAAGCACTTCTTTCGAAGCTCCCTTCCTATGGGCTTCCCAAGAAATTGTGCAATTGGATCACCATCTCTGGGCTGGGGCTCCCCAGTGCCAGCTCCTTCCACTTGACCGCATCCAGCGGAGAGCTGCTCGAATCGGCGACAACCAAGTGCTTTCCGATCAGCTCGATTCGCTGGTGCTACGAAGAGATGTTGCATTTCTTTGCATTTTCTTTCACGTATACCATGGGGAGTGCTCTGAGGAATTGTTCGGATTAATCCCAGCTGCCAAATTTCGTGAACGCACTACGTGGCAAACGTCCCGATACCATCTACACCATCTGGATGCTTGGCAGTCAACCACTGTACGTTTCACAAGGAGTTTTCTTCCGTGTACGACCTCTCTTTGGAATAGTTTACCACCGGCGGTTTTTCCGGACCGATACGACCTTGAGACCTTCAAGAAAAGAACTTACTCCTATCTAAAGGGCCGGCAATGCACCTGCAGTTCCCCTGGTGTTGCGGTTGATCATGGGTGACGGTAGTCACTTAACATCAGGTGAGCCGCATGCTTGTTTGCCACCTCTTCTATAAAAAAATTACAATTTATTCTATGTGGTTGTACACCTTAATATCTTAAATATAAAGCTTTATTATGACTTAAAATACTAAATGCAGTTTTGAGGATGTGAATCTCTTATCAGTCAATGTCAAATAATGTAAACAATTCTGAGTAAACCTTTGCTTAAAGATGTGATTAAGGCTCTATTTTCTGCATTAAGCTGTTTAATTATTTAAGATGAATACTAACAATGATAAGACCAGTGTGAATAAAACTGTATTTAGCATTTTAAGTCATAATAAAGTTTTATATTTAAGATTTTAAGGTGTACACTATATAGAATAAGTTGTAAATTATGTAATAATGGTTTGTATTTTGATAATGTCCCTGACCATGTTCAGATATATTGCATATTTATTTCATTTTCATTCAATTAGTAAACAAAGTCTTAAAAAGTCAGAAATAATATTGCTATTTCACTGCAATCGGAAACTAATCTGTGTTCGTTAACTTCCGTAGATGGTAGGTATTGTTTCTACTATTTAGTCAGGGTATCACTAAATAAACAAAAAAAAAAACGGAATTTAAATTTAGCATTAACCCGATGCAATAGTAGAAAAATTACCCATCATTTATGGAAGTTAATGAACAACATTAGTTTCTTTGATGCAGGGAAATGTGATTATTATTTAAGACTGTTTACTAATTAGTTCCTTTTAGTTTGGGGGTTTTTTAAATTCTTACTTTATTATTTTGCAGGAGCTGGATTCTCAACATGAAATTCTGGATGGAGAGGAACCTTCTACATCCCAACAAAATCAATCTACTGAAAAAATTAATCCTTATGCAACTTGTGAACCTCAATGCAATCATGCTGAAGAAGAACTAATAAAATCGCAGAATCCTCGTAAAAGAGCTATACAGTACCTCAATCGTTTGGTCAATAAAGTGAAGAATGTGGCCGACACAATTAACACGCCCATGCAAGCAGAATCAGAAAAAGAGTTTGATATATTCGGAAAAAGTGTAGCTGCCCAGCTTAAAAGTATGCCGATACACCTAGCTATAGAAGGACAAATGTTTATCCAAAATTATCTTTGTGATTTACCTCTGCGACAAATAGGTCACGGAACATCTAACTACGCAAATAGCCCGTCCCCAAATTCTATTTACCAGTGTTCATTATCACCAACTTATAAGATGACACCTTCACCTCTCCATAACTCTCTTTACACACAATCACCACAAAATTCTCCTTACACACAACTACTACAAGACTCCTTTCATACAACCACCACAACAATCTTCTACACCAATTCCTATTGATAACGCTGATAACATTAGTACTATTACTCTTTACTCAGGAAAAAACGACTCTTAAATTACACTGCTAGAGCCACCAGAGCTAAACAATGACGTATTGACTGTGGCAGTGGCAAGTATTTACAAATAAGCTTGAATACAAATAAGTTGATTACAAATATGTTAATTTTAAAAATAAACCTACTTAAATACAATAAAAATATAGTTTTTTTATGTTAGTTTCCTTTATTGATTTTGAAAATAAACCTACTTTAATACAATAAAAATATAGTTTTTTTTATGTTTACCTACCTTTATATAATTG
>DWHP01003809.1:0-13065 GCA_018247895.1 Parnassius honrathi
ATGTCAATGTCTGAAAAGTGACTTGAGTTATGAAATAATATGGGTAGTGTGATATTTTTTTATTCAGAGCTTGTTCGTGCAGTCGTGAACTCGTGAATGCGTTTATTGTGTTTCTTTTAGATTTCTTTGACGATTTGTGTTTTTTTTATTTGTACTTTGGATCAGTAATAACAGATACACAACAAGTATTAACTTGTTTGACTCAGCTTTTGTTCTATGGACTTCATAATTTACGTGATATTTTGATTTCATTGATATCGGACATTTGTAGAATCGCATTTTGAATCACTTGGCATCAATGATTCAAAATGGGATGTAATATAAATTAATATATTACACCACTTTTAAAATAAATTTTCCCTACTTGTACAAAACCAGGCCTACACTTCATAGAAATTTGGACCGTCTCCTTTGTAAGTGTTATATTATTTAATTAGGAATGATAATGTTGATGATATATAACTTTCACATAAATTTGTCGGTACGATACGCGCGCCACCTACTGTAACCTGTAAGTAAATTGTACTATGCCTACAAATTGCGCACCAGTGCAAGCAATAAGTTGACAAAGTTTTACCACCACTAATGATCGGGATGCGCATAAAATACGAATAAACAAACATTAGTTTTTGTAAATGAAATAGATATTTAAATAATACTCATTGAATGTTGGTCAGATTGTGTTTTGAGACATTTTCTATGGAAAGTCTATATTCAGTATAGGACTTGTGAATAGTTTGAACAATGATGTATAGTCGCGCTTATTATTTTAATGTATTAATAAACTCATGACTTCATTTTTATTTTCATTACAGAGGGTGTAAAACTTGGCTTGGGCGACTTCATTTTCTATAGTGTACTAGTTGGCAAGGCTAGTTCATATGGAGACTGGAATACAACACTTGCCTGTTTTGTGGCAATACTTATTGTGAGTTCCTTGAAGTCGTAACTTTAATAAATAATATTATCCTCTTTATGACCTTAGTACCACGCTTGGCTAGCAAAGGATGACAAATGAGACCTGATAAGTGAATGCTTATAGATACTTTCGTTTATCCCTTTTGATTCTTAATTATTGTTACCCTGAGATCTAAGATTTGATGTCTTATTAATGACCAGTTAAAAGGGATCGGGTCCGTGCAGCAACATTTTGATACCATTTCAAGCTGGTATTATGTATTTAGACCTTATTCTCCATAATAGTCTGACTTATTCAACATGGTTATTACGTCATTTGTCAGAGGCAGCTAGTTACATTGTTTTAAATAGTTTTAACTTTTCAGAGCTGATTAACTTCAATCAATGTATGAGTTATTTCTAATTAGTTTGTGTATAATTAATTCATAGTACTTGGGCGAGCTCCACTCGGCAAAAGGCGTACATTACACGCTCATGCAGGTTGTCAGTTTTACAACAATCGGGGTTGTGATTGTCGTATAACCTATCGTGTAATGCAGTGATGGACGCCCGCATGAGCGCGTAATGTAGGCCTATCAATTACCATCCGTTTCTTATCAATCTTGATTGACGCCTGCGTGAGCGTGTAATGTACGCTTAAGAAGATAAAATCAGTTTTGACTACCTAGATAAGCTTGGCAAATAAAATATTATCTACTGCTGGACCACAGGCCTCCTCTCATGTCTGAGCAGATTATTGAGCAATCAGTCTGTTGTATTGCTCCAATGCGTGTTGCGGATTTAAAAACTTCACATGATTTTGAAATATATTATTTCTCAGCAGACATGCAGTTATAGGTTTTTGGGTTAATTACCATTTAAAATAGCAATTAGCAATTTCACTAGTGCCGGCGGGGTTCGAACCCGAGTTGCTTACGTGCTGTTAAATTTACAGCAAACACTAAGTATTTGAGCTACCACGGTTCTTATCTATTTTATCTACCCTAATCTGTATTATAATATATCCTAGCGTATATGCAGTGTCAGAAATATGTTGAAAATTTTCACAAATATTGTCTCCAGCTGGATTGGGAACCAAGAATTCTAAACCGTTTTTATATATCTCGACCTATGTAGCAATGATGATCTAACTTGTTTCAGGGACTCTGCTTAACCTTACTGCTATTAGCGATATTCAAGAAAGCTCTGCCAGCACTTCCCATATCAATAACATTCGGACTGATTTTCTACTTCGCCACCCGGTGCGTTGTCAAACCATTTGCGGACGCGTTAGCCGCCGAGCAAGTCTTCATTTAGCTACCGCTCAGCTTCTAGCACCAGCTTAGAATACAATTAACAAATTTAATTGAAAATTAAATCACTAAACATAGTTGAAAAATTTAGAATTAATAAATAAAAATAGGAAATCACTTTCACTTATATGAAACGGTCGGAAGTGATGTTATGAACACAATATATTTGTCCTTTTCGAGGTTTTGTTGTCATTTTGAACACTTAACTGTCACACTTTTCTACAGAACAGTTAACACACTTTTTCTGTCCACCTGTCCTGATGTGTCACAGCTCACAGCTAGTTTTTGACTGAATTAAATATAAATTTAAGCATATACTATTTCTGTATGTCTTAATATTAACACAAGGCAATATTATGTACTTCCCTACATATTAACCGAGAATAATTTTTTTCTGATTCTATATTAAATGGGGTATTAATAGAATTATCCTTCAAAATAATATTGCAGTTTCATAAACCACTTTTAGCGACTTAGCGAACTAAGGTTGGTTTACGAAATATCTAGCTTCAAAGTAACCTATAAAATTTGAAAAAAAAAATAGCTCTTGTTATACTATGTTTATAATTATTAAGAACACTGTCGCATTTTAAGCTTTAGATAATCTAAACGAAAGGAGATTCATACACATGCCCAAACATACAATTGATCAATTTTTTGGTATATATGTTCTTCACCAGCTCGTAAACAGTCCATGCTGGACATGTTTTTGCCAACAGTAATGGATTTAAAAATATAATGCACATCTCATGACAGGTTAATCAGGGTCGGGATTGTTTAATCATTTTATATGCCAGATGTAAAAAAAGTCACAGGCAGTAAGTAGACTATTCACTGGTTGACCAGTAGAGGGAAAAGAGTTCAAAGAAATGGAGCTTTTATAATAGAATTTGACTAATTTGTTAGTAAACTTTGGTTATTTTTCTTGAACTCTGTATTAACAATATTGGTTATTGGGATTCAAGTGTTTGAAAGCCTCTGTTAGCTTTTTCAAGGGATGTAACTGATATATATTTGAACTAAAATTGATTACCTTAGTCAAATTGGTTTAATTCTTAATATAAAGCTGGCAGTCACACAATGTACATTTAAAACAAATATTTAAGAATAAAGACAGGAATCCCAAATGGATGTGTAAACGATTGACACCTTTTTTATCGAATCCGTATATTATTACTACACGTTAAATGTCGCTATCTTGCTGCTAGTTTGGCTGATATATGCTTTCGTTTTTATGTGTAACTATGAGTTTAGGATATAAGTTGTTAAATATACAAAAATAAAATATTTTGACAATGCACAAGGCTGCTAAATGTCTCACGACCACCCCTCCAAGTGAAACAAGTTTACATTATTCTGTATTCACTGTTACAAACCCATACCTCATTGTATTACGAAATATAAGACTAATTGGAAAAATTTAGATATTACGGTGTAGTAATTTATAGAAATTGTGAATTAAATTAATATTGCAATAAATTTAAATATACACCAATAGTGTGATGTTTATTAGTGTACATAATGTAATATAAATATTATATCACTTTGAATTAGGATAATATGTTCGAAAGAAACTGAAAATTAGATCAGAAGTAAAGGTTGACTTATGTGATTTTTTGTTAATCCTTTTTGTATCCAAAACAAAACTGGAGAATATATATTACATAATCGAAGAATTGGAAATTACGAAAAATATGACACATGAGTGTAAAGAACCGGAAACACTTTTTACTGGAAACTAGGCAATCCATCTTAGTCCTCACTATGACAACGCATCTGCATTTGATCCGTAATCGAGGATAGATGTAGATATCTACGGGCCACATCATCCACTTACCATCAGGTGGACTGTGTACTCATTTGTCACCCTTATTCTAGCAACCAATGTGTGCTAGTTTGTTTCGCCTATCTTATAAAAAACTACTATCAGTTTTCACGAGGCGAAGGTATATAGTGGTCAATGTAAAATGTGCGTTCAAAGTAAAGAAAGCGATGTTGCCATTTCGACGTTCTATCCCGACTACCGTATGAATCCGGACTTTCTAAAACATAAGGGCGCGGCGCCGCGCCACAGCGGATGAGCGAACGACCGCGACGTTGCCGCTCTGAAGGTAAGACTTTAAAGTGTGTGTAATTTTTTATTAGATAAAATTATAATATTGATTTTGTTTGAAAGTTTTCCTTTTCAACCGACTTCAAAAAAGGAGGTTTCAATTCGACTGTATTTCTTTTAAGTGTGTTAATTCAGAACTTTTTTCTAGGTGTACCGATTTTGATGACTCTTTTTTATTTGAAAGCTGTTGCTTCTCGTGTGATCGCATAAAAATTTGACCGGGTGGTTTTAGTTATCCTTAATAATACGTAGTTAATTGACTTTGACAACATTGATGATGTTATCGTTTTATTTATATTGAAGTCGTTTGTGCCTTTTTTTAATTTTACCACATGTTTTATTTTGAGGTTAAAACAAAACTATATATACTTTATCGGACTAATAATAAAAGAGTTTTCATTTCTTGTATTTAACGTATCGCAGTAACTTAGGCAACATAGAAGGCGACATGACCACGATGAAAGCTATTAACGACTATGTTTCAAATGTAATTTGTACTTATTTGAAATAATAAAAACTTATTTGTTATCTCAATGACGACATGGGTCGTGTCCATATGATAGTAAACATTAAATAATAACGTTAATGTTATACGGTGTCTCTTTAACAAATAATATTCCGATAAAACTTATTTCGAATACAAATTGGATGGAGATGCTAGTTTAGTACAATAGTTAATCTTTTATGTTATTCATGACGTAATTAAGAATTTGTTGTGTGTAAATGTACTCGCTACCAGTCAATGTAAAATCAGAATTATAAAAATATATCTAAATCAAGATCAGCGTGGCGGGGTAAAGAATGTAAAACAAACAGTGATGCTAGATTTAAAAAAAAACAGTAAAATTTACTATAAATTTAAAGTTGTCTATAATAATCGTTCTAACCTGTATTTGAAATATATGTAAATATTATGTACAAATATATAATGATACTATTTTATTGCCTACATGATGTTTATAAAGTTCAACACACGACAAAAGACTGCTAGAAAAAGATGTTGTGTCGGGACGAGTTTTCAGCAAAGGATAATTTTGTACGGATAGTCTGCGAAATTTTTTTTAACAATTACACGGAACTTTAATGATGATTGCACCAATAACTGATTAAGGAACAAACAACGAATGAATCTGGCGAGATTAGTATAGCCGCTCTCACCTACCACATCTTACCATGATGCGTGATGAATCAAAATACTGCGCGTATGAAGGCCAATTCTCGTACGAATAATGCAATCATACATATACGTACTAAAAACACTCATATTAATTTATGGCAACATGGCAAAAAAAACGTAACATTAAAACAAAGCGTGACATATTAAATAAATACAGTCGTTTCGTATGTTATTACGTTGCAAAGAGCGTATAATCACTACGTTAACAATACATTATCGCGTACTAAAGCAATGAAAGAGTTATTTATCAATCGCTAACACAATACGGTGAAGGTCTGAGCGATTACATTCTTTATCTAGTCACGTTGCTATTAGTATAGTTGCCACACAATTTATTTATAGTTGCAAATTCTATTAGTCGTAATATTTTTTTTCACAGTACTCAATTTTACTTTTTTTTTACAATTGTACTTTAATTTATTAAAAACAAGCTGCCCATTAACTTTCTATTGGCAAATTATGTAAACTTAAGTTGCTATAAAAAACACTTAGCATGTTTAAGGTACTTTAACAATCATTTTTGGTGTTCACTACGAATAAACCTGAATTATTAATATGTTGACATTCCATTCATTACGTTAATTCAAAGTTGTATTTAAAATTTTTAGTTGTAATCATTTTGTTAACTAATCTGTTTAAATATATTATATTTATTGAAAAGCTATTTATTTAAAAAAAATTTTTCAATGAATCCCTACTCAAGTTGAAATGCTGATCATCAGCAAAGTCATCATTACTAAAATTTTAAGTTACAGGCTCTGTACGTCCCACTGCTGGGCACGGGCCTCTTATTTCTGAGAGTTTTAGGGGCTCGAAAATGTTCGCCGCGCTGCCCCAATGGGTGTTGGCGAACTACACATATCTTCGAAATGTTTATTTTCCTCATTTCTCAGACATGCAGGTTTCCTCACGATGTTTTTCTTCGCCGCCGAGCACGTGGTAAAATCTACACTTAATATTGCTGTCGGGGATCGAACCCGGGTTGCTTGAGTACCGTAAAATTTACAGCGAGCGCTTAGCACCTGAGCTACCACGCCTCTACTACTAAAATTTGAGATCATAACATTTTAGTTATCTGAATTTTGTTAGACAAATTCTTCATCAGGTTGGTACGGAGCCATTTTTGATCTATGAACTTTTATTTTGTGATTAACTTCTTTAGATCTAAGCTATTGCGAGCGGGCGAGAAGATGAGTCCTTTGTTTTGTAAACCGCAAACTTTGTTTGCGACAATCCAACACTGAATTTGTTTATTAGACTAAGATAACATCTTTGTTCATCTTTATCTTCACAGTTGTTAGCCAATGTGGCTCTTAAAGCTTCATCTGACTTAGGTCTCGCGTCCTTAGGCCTTAATTAAAAAGGGAATGGCAATGATGATGAGAATGATCGTTTATGATTTGGTATTGTTACCAATCACACCATCTCGCCACTGTGGAGGTTTTTTGAGCTATCTGACCACTGTCTGAGTGGGGGAGTGCGGACCCCCGTCTCTGACTGCTTAGCTCGTATTGTTCGATGTTCTGGGCGGTCAGAACCGGCCAGGTACGTGGGTGTACGGTGTGTGATGGAACGCATCGTGCCCACCTACGGGTGCGACGCGCTCTATCCGTCATCCTATTGGTGCTTGTTCCATTTGGTGCGGGTGTAGTGTTAATGTGTGATGTGCCTGCGACGTTTGGGTCAACCGGGTTCGAACGGTCGTGGTGGTTCTATAAGTACCTACGTTGCGCGGTCTACAGAGTCGGCGCGATGATCGATATAGGGACGTAGTTAGCTGCGTTTGCCACTGGCGGGTTTGGATGGGTTTTGGCGCTATCGAAGTAACGCTGAGATATCTCCTGGAAGCATTCGAAGATTGAGGGAATTTGAAAATCATTGTGCAAATCTGAGTTCCGTTGATACCACCGTGCACCAGTGGCTTTTCGGATGAAGAAGTTTTGTACTTTCTGTAGTTCGTATAGGTGGGTTACGTGCGGTCGAAGGCTCACTGGCGGATGACATAATTAGGTCTATCGCAAGTTTTGTATAGCTGGAGTTTGCGATTTAGGAATAGCTTACTCTTTCTGTTGACAAGAGTATGAAGACGGCCACTGACTGATTTGACTCTGTTGCGCACTAGGTACACTTACGTGTTTCTCGAAACTCATGCGGACGTCGAACGGGACTCGAACGTGATTTTTGGCCAATTCTTCCGAAGCGATGGAGCGGCCGAAAAATCATTATTTATGTACGTATTTTGTCAACGTGATTTGAAATTTATTTTAGATAATTATGTAATGTGCCTAACTGTGACAGTTTTTGTTCAGAATTGCCTGGTTACATAGTAGTCTTTGGTCCCAGTTTATTGCGCTTACTAACCCCTCGCGTAGTCGCTTCCTCTTCATCATCGATATTTATGATGAGATAAAACTAAGGCACAAGTTCTTTGAAGTGAAATGTTTGTTGTATACTGGTGTCCGAATGAAGTTTCGGCTTCGGCCACCTTCAGCAAAAAAAAAAAACACCTTAAACAAAATCTACATGCAAAAAGGAAAGAATTTTTATGAATGACGTCAGCATAACGCTCCCCGCGTAATAATTGTTGACACCGGCGTCCTAGACAATTCAAAATGTTAATATGTACAGCATAGAAACCGTATGTAGTGGAGACACCTGCAGCTTGCCGCAGGCTGCATCTGCATTAGCTATGCGTGCACGAAGGTAAGAGTTAACAGATAAAAAATAGAAATAAATTTATAAAAATATGTTTTATTAAAAATAACAGTTTTTTCTTGTAAAATATTTATAATATAAAACTTAGTTCGTAAATTTATAAAAAAAAACAATTGTTCCATATGATATTATGATTAAAAAATAAGTGCATTTAGGTAACTGATATGTAACCTAAAATTACACTACAATGTACATCTAAACTGTGTAGATAGTATGCAATTAATATACAACATGTAACAAAAACCCTGAGTTTCTCGTGCGTTATAAGAATCCGTATTCAAACGTATAGAACTTTTTTTATTTAAAAAAATTTATTAAAGTAATTTTTTATTTCAAACTTGTATGTGATTTTTTTACTTCTAACTGACACGCGTATCAGTATAGTGCGGTCTTTGACAATACTCTTGCTCCCCGGGCAATGCTGAGGTAATAAAACAACGTACAATTTGCAAATGAAAATTTATTCAAATAAATTTCGAATTTTCTGAAAAAAGTTATTCCTATGTTTTAATACTGATTCCGATAACGCGCTTTACAGAGACCACAGGGTTTTTCTTACATGTTGTACATATTTTTATATTTTCTATTATAATGCACTGGTAACCTGAAGAAGATAATCAAAATAAAGCATCTATGATGGAAAACTTTACATCTTTTTCTAGCTTTCAGCCTCTTGTTCCTAAATGGTTAGAATGTTTAAAACCAATATTATATATTCTTGAGATCACCATTTTGTATCGTAATAAAAATCATTCAAAAATATTCGTAATTTTTACATTTTCAGCATTTAAAATTTTGGAATGTATTTAGGAATAATGATTTAATATGGCGTTTTATACAAAAAATCAATATTCCAACAGAATATTTAACAAATGTAAAAAAATCAATTATATAAAAAATACTTATAAAAACCCATTTATCCAAAAAAATTAGGAATACGAAAGTGGGTTCACTAACTCTTATTATTAAACCCACACCACAACCACTTTTAATTAGGATTTGGGATCTCAATGGGGCCGCTTTTTTTGATCACTTTTAGTGTTTCTTCATTGGGCTTTATTCTGTCAGAAGGAATATCTTCCTTGACTGGTATTTGATCTCGTACAGGATTTTGTGGTGTTTGTTTCGTATGTGCGGTCTTCATTTTTACAGTATCTTTATTATTTTGTACTTTCGGTTTTTCATTTGTAGTTTTTAAAGCTTCATCTTTAGATTCCGTTGACTTTGCATGAGGTACTTTTTCCGGGGTAACTATTTTAGGTTTATCACCTTTGTTTATAGAATCTTTGACTATTTTCTCATGTTTATTCTGTTTCTCATCCAGTTTTTTAGAGACAACTTTAGGTTTTTCTTCAGATTGCTTTAAATTACTATTCTGATTCGTCATTGGTGTTTTAGGATCAGTATTCGGTTTTGCTACAGTCGCTTTAGGTTCATTATATTTCGGTTTAGTCTCACTTTCTATTTTTGTTGGATTTCTCACAATTTTATCTTTTTGTTGCTGGTTTCCCTTATTTATTTGTGCACTATCTACTTTAGCCTTTTTTTCTGGTGAACTTGGTTCAGATGACTTTTGTACTAACGGTTTAGCTGCATTCGGTTTAGTACCCTTCATGTCGACAACTTTGATCTTGTCCTTTTCTGTACCCTTTACTACTTTTGCAGTTGGAGCTGATTGTACTTTAGGTTGAGAAGTTTTTTTAATTTCTTCGCTTTTCGTAGCTGAAGCACCGGATGGTTTATTTACAGTGAAAGCTTTTTTTAAAAGTGGTGGAGCTGGTACTGAAGCAATGTATGGTAAATGTGGGCCACCTATATACAACTTATCATTATATACAATAGAATCACTAACATGTTCAACACTATTGTCTGTGTTAAAATATGATCCCACAATGTTGCCATTCCAATCTACTTGTAATAATCCAGAGATGTTTGGCAACACACTGCCTAAACTTGAGAAGTGACCAATCTGTAATAACAGAATAAGTAAAATTAGAGAAATTAACAAAATCGTGATTTCTACATTTGTAAAATATATTTACCTTATATATAATGTCCTCTAGCACAACATGTGGATATTGTTCATAAATATATTCAAATGGTATTTCAATTAAGCGGCTAAGGCGTGCCAAAAATTTTCTAGCAAGTGGTGTGTTGGCCAAAGATTGGCTAATAAGTGGATTTTCATTGTCAAAAACAACAAATAAAGATATAAGGACACCTGAGCCATCAGGAAGAACACGTAAGTTATCAGGAGCACCTAAAAGAAAAAATAAGTACAACTGTACAAAACTTTATATTATTGAATACATAATATATTATGTTATGTGTAAAACATTGAATACAAATAATTTTGTGGTGGATAAAAGGATTCATATTCAATGTTTTGCATAGACACATTCCAACTGTACAAACAATATTCGATGCAGTTACAGCCTAACAATAAAGGTCACTTCATCAATCTTGAACATTTTAACTTTCACTTTTTCTAAAATAAATCCACAATATATAATATACGAAAATTATATCAATTTTCGAATTGATCCTGGGTTACAAACTTGTTTTTTAAAAGAAGGTATAGTCGGTCAAGTAATGGAGGTACATTACAAAGTATTCGATGGACAACATGGAGACTTGGGTCTATCCTTCGATATAATAGATCCAAATGATGTCAAAATCTTATCAGACTACAAGAAATTTCAAAACTCAGTAGTCATGGAAGTGGAACATGATGGTGATTATGCATTTTGTATGGATAATTCATATAGCATTATGAATTCAAAACATGTACTTGTAAGTGTGTTGATAGAGAACAAAAACATGAATGAAGAACAGGCAATCGATCATGATATAGCTGCGGATAGAAAAGATGAAGAAAAAATATTGCAGTGGAAGGGAGTAGACGAAGCATGGGAAACTACATAGACATAATATCATATATAGCAGATTCGTTGATGCGAATTCTTAAGTTTATAGTGCAAGGACGACACCAGTTAGACCGCTACGGCGCGATGAAGTCACGTGACAGTTATAGAGCATTTGACGACACAATTATTGTGGACATGTGGTCTGGTTTTCAAATATGTTTTATGTTAATTGTTGGGATGATACAAGTGTACATGGTAAAGAAACTTTTTTAAAATCCTTGTAACACTAATTAAAAGCTAAAAAAATATGTTATAAGTACAAATCATATATACAAATCAATAGTAGACGTGAATAAATGTAATGTTTTTAATATAAATAGCAGATAGTTAGGGTTTCTGTTTTATCTGTTAAAAGAGTAAAAATGAATAATTTATATAACGAAACTCACAGTTATTATTATTTCTTACCTGGCAGCCCTGTTATAAACACTTCTGACTTTCCTTTTTGAGGGCCATTAATGTAATATTTCATTATTCTATAGCTGTTAGTTTCAGCAACTAACACAAACTGATTATCTGGTGAAATTGCAACACCATTAGCAAACCACAAATTATCAAGTAGGACTTTGCTTATATTTTTTGTTGCATCATAGTGTAGTAAGCTGTAAAAATATATGACATTGAGTTAAAGTATTAAAGAAGTCAAACTAATACGGTAAAAGAAAATCTAGCAACAGATAATTAAAAATAAATTATAAACTTTACCGCCCGGATGGATCAGAAAGCACTGCCATTGCACCATCTTTCAAGTCGTAGTCACTAGATGAGTGCGTCCAATACAGGTCACCCTTACTGTCCAGTGCAATGCTATTAAAAATTTTTGCCTGTTTTCCATCAATTTCCACATTTGGCGGAACAAGAAGCTGCTTTTTATCCGTCTTGAGGTCAACTTTCCAAATACCATAGTATGCATCGGCAACATACATTAATTTATTTTTTTCATCTATTTCAAATCCAAGGGGACGTCCACAAATATGTTCTTGAGAAAGGCCAGCTAAAATGGTAAAATCGAATCAATTATTAGAATCGTTGTCGGCGCTGTGGACAAGAGGGCTCAAAACCTAAATATTCATAGAGAAAATACAGTCACTGATCAGGTGAGTCACACGCTTGCTTGCTCCCTCTTCTATATAAAAGAAGTCAGTATTCTTGGCACTATACTGCTAGAAGCGAGGCTGTACGACAATTCTTGAAAACTGCAGTTTTGTATTGTTTTGAATTGACAGCACGACGCTCCTATTTTGGTATGTGGTTTTATAACCTCTTATTGACAAACCCATCAGTAAAACAGGATATTTGATACACTGGCCAGGGCCAATACGGAGATAATAAAACAACATACAATTATACCCAGATAAAAATTTATGATCGACTTTTTTGTATTAAAGTTGTTTCTATAATAATTTTGAATACTGATTCTGATAATGCACCTACAGGGAACCACAGGGTTTTTGTTACAACATACTGGATAGGCTTTGCGGTTAAAGATGTTTGTGTTCATTTTTTAATCGTTAAGTTACTTTTAGCCAAATCATAGAGGCGTATGAATCCGTAACACTTCCTTTATTGGTCACGTAAGACAATATGGCAAACGATAGGAAGATTCCATGACAATAAATGTGTCTTGTTTTCTATTTTAGTTTCCTTGTCGACTTTTATGACAACCACGCCATGGCACGGCAACGGCTTCTCTCCTATGCTGCCATTGAAGATTGTTATATTCTAAAGAAAATTACACTTAATGATGACATATTTAACTTCCCAGTGGGAAGTTATTGCAATGGGTCCGACTTTGCAAATTGGAAATTTTAACATATCTCCACGTTTCAAGGTCGTTAGAGTCGAGTATGGTTTTTAAGAGGTTTTCTTGCTTTGAAAACTCTTTTGTTCTGTGTGCGGTGTGAGAACTCGCATTGTCGTGAT
>DWHP01003810.1:0-13064 GCA_018247895.1 Parnassius honrathi
ATATATATTATTTATATACTGTTATTCTATATAATATACATACTTAGTCTTTATTTCTCAACTAGTCTCAGTTATTGAGTTTTTAGTATTTAGCTAGACCTTTCCCATTGCGGTGATGTTTTATTTTTTTATTCTTCATCCATGTAGGTAGAATAAGTACAGCCACAAATCAAAAAATAGGACAAAATTAAAATTCTTCATTCCTTTTGTTGATTTTTTTTGAAATCAAATAGTTTTATGTGACATATTTTGTGTCAATGTACTTTCAAGAAGTTTAATAAAATATAATGTTTTTAATAGATGTATGATTTAGATAACAGTAACAGTTTACACTCTCGATTTCGAGAAGGTTTTGGAAACAGGAGAGAATTCACCGTGGCGCCGCTGCAATGCGTATTTATTCTTTTTCCTTAGGGACGAACTTAATGTAGGTTTTCCATTAGAAATTGCGTTTTTAAAAATTTTAGGGTGTTAAAACTGGATTCAACTCGTACTATGAAATTAATGGCAAATACCCAGCGAAGTTTCTGAGCTACGATGGCACTAAATATATATAAATGTGTCGTATTGTGTGTAAAAAAATCTTTTGTAATAATTCTTCTGTCCGTGAGTAGACTGAACTCCTCTTCAACGGTTGGATGGCTTTTGATAAAATTTTGTGTGTGGATAAGTTGATTTGATAATGGTTATGATTCACCATTGGACCCAGTAGATACCGCTGTCGAGATCCAGAAATCACCCGTGCGGAGCCGGGGCAGATCGCTAGTAAGTTATATACAATTATCGTTAGTGCATCTATGAGTGATCTTGTAACTTCTGTACAAATTTACTTATTGAGGACATAATATTTACACTATTTTATCGTTTTGTCGAGACGCCGATTCACTGCTATGTTAAGATCCGATAACGCTATTAAATTATTAATGAAGTCACGGAATCTGGACGGCGACGACGACAGAAATAAGTGGTAAAGTTATTAAGAAATTTAAAAGAGAGAGTGAGAAGAGTTCTAAATCTAATTCAGAGTGAAACTCTTCGTAGTGCTTATTGGAAACGCAGAACATCCGCCACGCCTTCTTCGTTTTACAAAACAGCAATGACAAACGAACTCATAGTCCACCTGGTGGCAAGTGACTACTGCAGTCTATGGGCACCTGCAGCTAACTTCATTAAATGAAGCCTACGGATGCCTTGTCACATCTGAGCACTAAGATGGAATAACTCACTGTCAAACACAGCAGTGCAAGCACTGTGATTCAGTGGCACAGATATGTAAACTAGTCCCTAACCAGAAAGAAACCTCGGGAGCCCACCACTTAGCAAGCCTAATACACACCTACCTATTTATTTCAGCCAATTACTTCCAATTTTTGTATGTCATACTATCTGAGTTATTAAGAGAGAAAACATGCGCGAAATATTCAAATACAAGTCAAAATGGCGTAAGTCTGCGTTCCAAATTCAAAAATAAATTTGCAACATGCCCGCGCCGACAGATCGTTGCGTTTTAAAATCGACAATACGCGTGCATGCTTCTGTGAAAAAATGTATTTGTAATTATTACTTTAAAGTAGAATCATATTATTTTCATGAGCAAAATTAAACGCGACAAAGTCCGTAAAAGTAGCCTAATTCAATTAGAAAACAATTTTCCGCTGTATTTTATTTTCAAACAATTATTGTTAGATGTCTTAGACTACTGTGTTTTTTTATTATTGCGGTGTTGTAATCAATTAAATTCGACGTAGACAAGTAGACATACCTAATTTGAATTGTTTTTTATAGGAATAATTTTTTATCTGTGCACAGAATCGCGTTGCAACAATTCAAGAATGCTAGACCTACGCGCAGTCAAAAGCTCAGTGCTTGTATTACAGCAGGGAAGTACTTTTGTATGTAAATCGAATGCGTAGGCTCAGACCAGAGCTGGCTCTTTGTGAGCACTGAACCTAGTTTTCGATAGATACATTTCGTTGCTTTTAAATATTAGAAATAAAGGATGTTTTTTATTTTCATGATATAAAAAGCTCGTCATCGGCGTTTTTCAGTAATATTTTTCAAAAATTTTATGATAATATACTATCTTTATAAATACGTTATTTTTATTTATAACTAGTGTTCCGCCACGGCTTTGCACGGGTGATTTTTACATCTCGACAACAGCGCAACCTCAAACACATGCAAAAATCATCAAAATCGGTCGAGGTGTTTTCGAGTTTTTGCGATACTAACGGAGAGTAATTGATTTTTATATATAGAGATTTTATGTTTTCCTTAAAATGTAGAAATTGAAGAATTACATATTTAAATTACAGACCGATAGTGACACAGAAAGAGAGAATAATATCGTTGAATTTTGTATCTATATTTTTTTTTGTAACCTTCAAAGAACCAAATTCCGGCAAAAAGTAATTAATGTTTTCGCTTCTAATTGACTATTGAATTATTGTGCATAGTCCATATGTCCGTTGAATATGAAACAATAAATTTTGTTAAAGTCTGCTAAAATAATTACAATTAAATTGCGTTCTTTTCCGCACAAAATATTATACAAATTAACACACGATAAATGTTCTCAGAATCCGCTCAGATAGCATCCTTTAGTCGTTGAACATCGTTCGAACTGTGCTAAGGCAAACGCCTTTCCCTTCCCTACATTTATTCATAGAGAAATAACAAAAATAACCATACAACAGCGCCCAATTTACGTTAAACCACTCCTCCCCTCTCCTATAGTTCACTTTGTGAGTTTGGAGCGGGTATTGTGCTAAAGGCATGAGGTCAAATTATAATGGTCGACTTAGCGCGTAGGTTGTATAGGTTGAAAAATGGTTGTCTGGCCACAATAGTATAAGGAACGGTGAACCCGGAAGAAATATTTTCTATGGGTAAGATTTAATCTGTTGTCCAGTTGGATCTCACAGATAATGCGACTCTTATTTAAAATTCTCTGCTTATTTAACTTCGTATACATTTTTCTGTATGTAACTATTAGTTTTTTTTAGATTCCTTATTCGTTCCATAGATTATTTCTTATTGGAATAACATGTAACAAATGACTCGAAAGTTAACATTTAATAATGGAGGCATCTATTTTCTACTTACCTATAACTACTCTTATTACATAATATATTACAGACATTTACAAGTCCACTTTTGAACATAGGCCTCTCCTACGAAGACGTAGGCCTTGTATACATGGTAGAGCCATGTTGCAGCTATATTAGTAGTATAGTTGTAGCATGAATGATTCGGCTCGACCGGGGAAGGAGCGCGCTTTCAAAGAATACCAACGTAAAATAGCAGCTTAACGCTGCTGTTTTTCATATAGTAAGTGTAGACAAACGGAGACCCTTTTTACTGGAAAAGAGATATTCCATTTCAGTCCTCACAGGTGACAACGCATCTGCATTTTGATTCGTGATGAAGGACTGATGTAGATGTCTATGGGCCGCAGCAACCACTTACAATCAGGCGGACTGTGTGCGCACTTGTCCCCTTAATTCTATTAAAAAAGAGGATACCACAAAACATCGTCTTGAGCCGGCTGCATCCATCGACTTTCTGCATGTCTTACCAAACCGTACTCATTTAGTTGAAGGATAAATTAAAATTGAGACAAGTCGCATCTTGAATAAAAAAATGAAAAAGGCATATTGATTACGTATTATAAGACTTTCTTCTAATTAGTCCGTAGTAGGCCATTGACTTGGGCCTCTCTCATAAGAGAGAGTTTTGTCTTTTTCGTCATGATCTGCAGGCGTATTAGTGATCACATTAACAGCCATCTCGCACCTTCATGATTCTTCTAGTCGCCGGTCTGATAATATTATATCTGTTATATATACGAGATGATTATACCACCAGCTATCGGAAACCACTAGATCTTCTTCGCCTTTTCCTAAGTCTTCTCAAACAATACCCATTGAATAGAATGGGATGATAGTTTCTTCTAAATCCTCACCATACTGATTTCCTGAATTTTATTGAAAAACGATTTGTCACATAATTTCAAAAAATGTACCAATGGTACCTGGTATATTTACAGAAGGGACTACACGTTTTTCATTTTACTCTGTATACAAATAATACGCGTAACACAATTTATTTATAGCGAGTTGACCGGACCGCTAGTTTACGACAGTAGTCAAATTTCGGATTCGAACCCGATGCTTTTTACTGTCATTTTTTTAAGAACAGTAATCAAATTGCGTTGCAACGTCTAAGGTTCATTTTATTTTTCGAATTAAAGCATTTATGCGTTTCAAAGATGCTATTATCTTTGTAAAGTGTAGTTCGCGGCGGAATTATACATGATGTGAATACGTGGTCATTTACAACGACGGAGTACTCAGATCATTACATGACGAATGCATGATATTTACGATTAATAAGTAAATTAACACGAATTAAAGCTTGCAAATGTTGTACGATACGGTTTACACGGTTTTAAAATTATATTTCTTATTGAATATTCTTTTATATATAGAATAAGGGTGACAAACGAGCACATAGTCCAGGTTGATGCTGGACATCTGCAGCTATCCTCGATTAAGACTCAAAATGCAGATGCGTTGTCACCCCTGAGGACTAAGGTGGAATGCCTCGTTTCTAGTAAAAGGTCCTCCAGTTCTCTACACTCACCATACGAAACACAGCAGCATTAAGATGCTATTTTACGCTGGTATTCTGTGAGAGCGTGGTCTTTCCCCGCTCAAGCCGCCCCATTCGTGCTACAACTATATAGCTGCAGTATGTTGCTCTACCACGTAAAATATTATTTAGGTACATGGTAGAGCCACGCTGCATGTATCATATCACTGTTATCACGTATCTGATGATACGTGATCACCTCTGCTCATGAACATCTGCAACAGGAAGAATTGCAGATGCGTTGCCGGTCTTTAAGAGGGTTTCTTTAAAGGTCTGTAAGTACCTAATATCAGTTCGGAATTTCTGGTCACAAAAGGTTTCACAAAATAGTTGTGCAAGGTAGAACACATTTAAAAGAATAAGAAAGTAGGATAGTGATGAATAGCCAATTTACTTTATCATTCAGATGATTTGGATGAAATTTTACAGTGTAATTTAGTTCAACAATAGCTTCATGTGTGTAGTACTGTAACTATCTTCGTTCAATAGAACTTTTTAAAGAAATTTTATTTTTATGTACCTACGTAACTGAAAAGTTTAAGTGCATACTCGTAAAATGAAATGGCCAGATTAAGCTGTAGGTACCCAGGAAATTATTCTTTCAAATTTTAATATTGACAACAATCACCTATGAAATATGGATAGTAAAATGATCGACGTATATTAGCCGCACTTTTACTCAACTGGCCCAATAAAACTGGCGATATGTAGTATCAATAAATATGACTATGGTACCGTTAGTGCCCGATTAGCTATAGTATACGCGGATGGCAATATTTCTATGCGATTCGCTATGTCAATGAAGGCGATGGCAATATATCTATCTGGTTGCATTTAGGTAGGGTTCCCATTTGCATTACACTTTACGGATTGGCCTAAAAGTCTAGATACCAGGCCATAAACTCCAAAAAAAAAACACTCTACGGATGCTTGAATAAATATTTAAATAATGTAAGATTTCTCACTTATTACAATTTTGCAACTTAGGTACACAGCTGTTGCTTTTACAGAAATTCTTTAAAAAAATCGATGATAGTACATTTTCGTAAAATTATGGTTTAAATATAATATTGTAAATCGAATATTTTAAAAGCCCATTTATTTTACTATTAATTTTTTATAACACAAAAATCTCACATATAATAATTTTTAATTTCTTTATGTATATTCTATGTATGTATTAGTTTCTTCTGTATTAATTAAGCTAAATTTTATTTAAATGAGCCAAAAAATCGTGCCTATTTGATAGTTTTTACATCTTGTGCTTAGACAGTTATTTACCTAAGTTTTAAATTGTTAGTAAATGTATAATTCGAAAACACATTAAAGAAATATTATTATTCATTCTTTTATTTGGTAAGAAATGCAGCAAGTCGATAAATGCGGGTGGCTCTAGACCGTATATTGTGGTATTTTTTTGGAAGACCTGTGCTTAACAGTGATCATATAAAGGGTTGTAATAATGTAAAAAAGGTAGATATAACTGTGATTAAATTTTTAACAGTATTATGGAATTTTTACATTATACAAAATATTATATAACTCATAACGTCTTTATCCACTTTAAAGATTTCATAAATGGCTACCCTAATCTAGGAAATAATTCTACAATATCTTTCCTTACAAACGCACGCGTATGTACGCATTCTTCGCACACATGCAAATTCACTCACACCGGCTTACGGAAGGACTATGCAGAAAAGATAGCCTATACGATATACGTTCTGTAGTGTGGGTACATCGCCTGTGTGCGTAGGTGCATTGACCTATGCATTTGCTTGCAGTACAGGCTAAAAGTATGCGTTCACTTTATTATGGTTTTATTTTTAAAATGGTACTTCGGTCATCGCTTTCTTTCGTGTTGAGTTAGGTCGCGAAATCATTATTTGGCACTCATATATACGGGTCAGACGATTTCGGGAACATTCGGTGACGTGATGTTTGTAGTCTGTTCGATTTTAAATAAATCGGATATATAATTACAATCAAACGTTTTTGAAACATTCAATTGTCCCCTAATTCGCACTTTTTCTAATTATCAAAATACTTTTCATTTTATTTACGGTCAGGAGTATTGACGTTTTAAAAGATTAAAAAGAGCAGTAAAAATACGTACCTATTGTACCTAATAGAATAAAGTATATAAGACACTTTTTAAAACAACTAGAATATGTAGTGCAAATCTGTATATTATATAGCCGTGTGATGACAGAGTAAGAGTATCCATTATCCTACTCCGTCTAACTCCGTGTTGTAATATGTGATAATAAGAAAGGCCAGAAGCGCTTCAAGGCCTACGTTGGTTGTCGGTACAATCTACTCGTGTTAAACTAAGCTTCGTAGTGGCGTATTTACTGTGTAATAGTGTAGTAAAAATATCCACTGCCCCATAAGATTCCGTGGGTGTTTGGGAAACAGAGAAACACTGAAATCAGAAATCTGCAGCATTTTCCTAATAGAACTGAAAATAGTAAAAATTGTGGTTGTCAGCACGTCCGTTAAGCATTGCAACTGTGGCAAAATATCTCCTATCCTTGTAGGAGGCATTTTGCCATAGTTGCCATCTATGTGAGAGACCTATGTCCAGTGATGGACTTTTGATAGACCGTTACGAGTTCATGAATGAATAAAATTAGGCTCGAACAATCCTGATCCACATAGCCCAACGGATTAATACTGAAGTGGCAATGGGCCGGCCACATATCCCGAAGAACCGACAACAGATAGGGAAAAATGGTTCTCGAGTGGCGGCCTCGTACCGGTAGTCGAAGTGTAGGGGGGTCGCCCCACTAGATGGAGTGACGACATGGTAAGACATGCAGGAAGTCGATGGATACAGGTGGCTCAGGACCGTGCTTCGTGGAATTGCTTGGGGGAGGCCTATGTCCAGCGGTGGACTTGTTAAGGGTTGTAATGATGATGATGAATCCTGCTTGCTATGGGTGAGGCCTGCGCTCAGCAGTGGACTAATTTTGAACTAGTTAAAAAAGGTGGACTCTGTGCTTCATTCCGACCCTTTAGAAATAGATTTTTTATTCAATATACATTGTAAATAATACTTATTTAAAGTCATTCTTATATGTATTAATACCAATGGCTTGGAAAATACCTCTGCCCTGGGAAGAACCAGCAAGAAGCTCAGAGGGTATATAATCATATGTATTATGTCACTCAATTATCTACACAAAACAAATTACAAATACCTTGGTAGCGATCTTCTTATTCCAAGGGGTTATTATGATCCATTTTTTATAGAATAAAGGTGACAAACCAGCACACAGTTCGTACATCTATCCTAAATTGTGAAGCAAAATGCAGATCCGTTCACCCCTTAGGACTAGGATCGAATGCCTCGTTTCCAGTAAAAAGGGTCTCCGGTTCGCTAAACACACAGCATACGAAACACAGCAGCATTAAGCTGCTATTTCACGCTAGTATTGTGTGAGAGCGTGGTCCTTCCACGATCAAACCGACCCGTTTGCGCTACAACAATAATAAAGCTGCGGTTTGGCTCTACCACGTAAAACATTTTTTTTGTTTGTTTTAAAAACTTCATTTAGGTTTATAATTAACGTTACTACTAAATAACAACCGTTATTATTTAGTGATTTAAAAGTTTAAGCTGCTATTTGAAGCTGGTATTCTGTGGAAGCGTGCTCCTTCCCCGGTCGAGTCGATCATTTCGTGCTACAACCATAATATAGTTGAAGTAACCACGTAAAAATTGTATTAATGGTATGAATCCAACATTTCTATTTTGCAAATATCGTAATTACGTATATAATTTCCAGGTGAACGCCCCTACAAATGTCATTTACCGGACTGTGGACGGGCTTTTATCCAGCTATCAAACCTGCAGCAGCACCTTCGGAACCATGACGCGCAGGTCGAGCGGGCCAAAAATCGCCCCTTCCATTGCAACATCTGTGGCAAGGGCTTTGCGACCGAAAGTAGCCTACGTACACACACCGCAAAGGTTAGTATTTAAGAAAGCTTTGAGGATTAGAGTATTCTCTTTCATCATCCAAATTCGATGACTTCTAAAGTTTTCTTTTCCTTTTTATATAAAATAAAATTTATATCAACACTAGGATACTATTTCTCCTGTACCGTGGAGTCGATTTACGTATATAAATTATACATAGACAAACATTCGAACCCGGAATAGGCTATAGATGGAAAAAGTAGGAGATTTGAGTGATACAGCACCTAGATTCAGCTCGACATTTTTCTTATTGTTTGAAATTGTATATTAGCGTATACAGTCCCACTGCTGAGTTTATTGAATATGGTAGTAACCTTTTTTCTGATCTTTCAATTTTGCTGACCTAGGTACAGGCCTTATAGCCCTAAGCCTAAATAAGGATGATAAGGATCCCCCTCAGATTCCGAAATTGCAACTTACGCCAAATATTAAGTCTAGTTCTAGCTTATTCTATTTAACAATCGATGAATCCCTTTTGATATACTTTTTCTTTACTGCTTAATCTACGATAGCTGTCTTCTCTTAAGGTCTTACAAAACATGTGGCGATGAATCTCTTACGAAATTACTAAATCGTACTTAAGACAGTGCAATCATGAGTCCATTGTTGAACACACTCGTAGGTCCCCAGAGATTGCTACAAAACCTAAGCTTCGCTGCATTAAGGCATTCGGTCTATCCGCCAGATGGTTACCACTATATAAATAAAGTGACAAAAGATACTAGGTTATACTATACCTACGTTAGGTATACTATGCCTACGTTAAATTTATTAAATAACTTCACTGCTATTATGCAAATGAATTTATTGCACTACGAGAATATGATAAACACTAATAAATTAGTATAAATTTTACTTACATAAAATTACCATAGCATTATGAAAAATCTTTAAAAAAAATTTACCGCTTGTGACTTACCAAATAATTTCTAACTCTTTTCGTGATGTTGGCATTTGATATATTAAAATTATTGTAATTCATTATGCTATGATTAAGGAGCTGAGCGAAATCCGAAAATCGAGGACAATGCTAGCCGGAACATCGGCGGCAATATCTAATGTATGTTATATTTAATTTTAACTAAATCTAAATTTTAATAAATTTTGATTTTTTAAGCTTAAATATATACATCGAATTCTATCAGACAGCACATTTAAATTCAAAAATCGAATTTTCGCTACAGCCATTTTCACTAAAATCTTATGATAACTAATTTGTAAGCTGTATATAATGTGCATATTAAATTTATTTTTTATCTGTATTACAACTATAATTATAACGTAAATATATCTATTTTTTTTTACTACAAAATTCTCTTTGGCAAAGTTTTCTTCAGTTTCAAAACGATTTATATTAATTTACCAAAATTCCTTTTCGACTAATTCTTTGTTTTGTGTTTTTATTATGGATGTATGCTAATCTTTACACTGCTATGCCCGCATCGCCACCGGGTGCTGAACAGGAGCTTCAGCTGCACCTTGGTGTTTTGCAGCAACACGCGGCCCTCATGATCGGTGGCGCGGCCGCAACGCCCTGCCCGATATGTCACAAAGTCGTATTCGGGGGCGAAGCCCTAGTCGAACATATGAAGAACACACATAAGGATCCCAACGCATCCGGCGTTGCCAGTAAGTGTCCCGACGGACGTTCGGATTTTTAATTACAATCCCGCCGGGATACGGTATTGCAAAATTTGAAAAAGGAATGTGATCTATTTCGTATAGATAAGGTTTCTTTTTTACATTATATAGATGGCGTCGAAGGAAGGTTTATTTTTAAGTATAGCTGTAAGTCATCTCTTTTGTGGCCAGTGTCTAAATATTTTAGTTCTTGATACATTTAAAAAAGATAAATATAAATGTAATTCGTAATCGGAGGTTTTATATTACACTCTAAACGGAAGAGATTTATTAGTCTGTAAGTCACGTCACTGGAAGTTTTAACACTTAAAATGCTGCCGCGACAGAAACATTTGTTACTTCTAACGAATTATTTTACATTGTAAAGATAAAAGCTTCCAGCTGGCGCAAAGCCATAAGGGGTGTTGGTTTTTAAAATCAACGGTAAAAACAAAAACGTATCGTTTCCATAAATTTTAGCCTTAACTTTATTGAGTAAGCTAGGAAACCATCCGAGGGAGCGTCGGTTATTGTTCTAGTAGAAGGGTAGAGTGTTTTGCAAACATTTCTTGCTACGAACGACAGATTCTTCGGATGGAGTTCCAACTGTATTATCATAACATGTTTTGTTTATCTTTTAGCTAATGTTTTCGACGTTTCGCAAACTACAGCCGCCGTGTTATAATTGATCTACTCCGTGGTTTTTGTCCCGTTCCAAGTTGTTTACGTTGCGATTTCTATCACTTAGTTTATCATAATAACTGCGACTTTTAGTTGATTTTTGATAAGATGAGAACTTTTTAAGCTTTGTCACAAAATAAACTCACAATAAATTTCGACCAAAAGTCGTCAGTTTTAAATATATATTAACTAACATGACTAACCGGATATTTTTTTCTTTCCCTCCTCTAACCCACTAACCTACCCACATTCCTGGTGAAAATGGTAGGTCCACCCGCCACTTCACCGTACCCAGCGCAAGCTAAACCAATTGATCCTTATATAGCGAAACGGCGTACTGCAAACCACCCATGTCCTGTCTGCGGGAAACACTACGTCAATGAGGGTTCCCTGAGGAAGCATCTCGCTTGTCATCCAGAGACGCAGTTGACCAGCAGCCTCCGGATGTGGCCGTGTTCTGTTTGCCAGGCCGTGTTCACACATGAAAATGGTAAGTGTTTTTATTAAAAAAAAAAGAAATACCAATAAACTGGAAATGCTACTAACACTATCTACTAATTCCGTTAATAGCTCCAACTAAGTATACTAGAAATTAAATCCAAAACCAAGCATACCACTGCAAGATTTCAAGATACTGTAAGCTCGTTCTGCGTAGATCGAACCAAAAATTAATATTCAAAAACTAAAGTTAGCCGGGCTGACTATGTATGACAACGAGACGTCAAACACCTCAATCGAAAATAACTAAAATAGGTTGAATTAAACAGGATAAAATCCGTAAAATTAGCTTTATTCAATATAAATAATACTATAAATATATCACATCATAAATTGATCTTCTTTGTGTTTTTTTTTTTTTAGTTTTTGATTTTTTTTTAACCAACTCCATACTCTTGACATTGTCTATAAAACCTTAAACGTAATTGTCTCCGCAACACGTTTGACATAAACACTGAATACATTATGTTAAAGGTATTCAAGTTGGCGATACTGCCATGATACTGTCGTATTCAAAATCATTCAAGATGTCCCTTCTTCACTCTATTATTTATTACGGGATTTAAAATATTTAAATTATAAACTTTAGTCTTTTATATAAGCGTTGCCAAACGACTACACGAAATTAATGAAGGTTTAATTGTTAGCAAACATATTACTAAGTTCTCATTATATGTTTATTAACGATTAATTTTAAAAAAAAAAACGTTCATTAAGATACGTCAGCAAAATTGAAAATGTGGGTATTGGGACGTCAAAGATCTGTCCCACCCGTGACCATGAGTAAGCACCGGAAAAGTCGGGAATTAAAAATGAGGTAATTAAACGCGATAAAATCTGTATAAATATAGGTAGTTTTATTCAAGAAAACACAATTTTAAGTTTTTTTTAAGTAATAGATATCATAGCCTATGTCTTTATTTAATTGAAACTGCTCCTAAGTTAAATTTGTTTTCTATGTCGCGCTTTGTACGTTAATCGGGATATAAGAGTTTTGGTCTCTTGCACCACAAATCTTTTCTGCTTCTATGTTACCTTTAACCGTTACAGGTTATTAAAAATCACCTGCTGAACAAAAGTCTCCCCCATAGAATGCTTCTTAGGTATGTATTTCCAACAGTAGTCGCGCTCGGCGTTCGGAAGAGACGAAAACGCAGCTGCACATCTCCTTGTTTGTTTCCCTCCGTCGACTAACGACACATACAAAACGCTATGCGTTAGTGGATATTCTGACACCACCACTACATGGTCAACGGTTCCCATTTGTGGTTCGGATATGTTAGATCTGTCGTTATACCGGTCTATTTGGACTTTTATTTTCGTCGATGATATTCTTTGCTTTAGTCTAACTCGCGCCAGACGTTCGTTATGCATACAAAAGCATGCGTTTATCATACACGATGTATGCCACACGTAACGCTTTTCACGTAGCCCTTATCCTTTAAATTGGAGATGAGTTAACAATGCTAATGCTGCCACAACGTAGTTGAATAAGTTATTTTTTATAGAATGAGGGTGCCAAATAGGAGGATACGTTGCTACACATGGTGGAGCCATGCTGCAGTTATATTAGAAGTATAGTTGTAGCATGAATGGGTCGGCTCGACCGGGGAAGGACCACGCTCTC
>DWHP01003811.1:0-13064 GCA_018247895.1 Parnassius honrathi
GGCGCAGATCGCAAACTCAAAGGGTTCGAATCCGCCATTTCACCACTGTCGTGAACTACTCTTAACACAAGCGTTTCAAACTTACCAGGAGTGGTTAAAGGAATATTAGTAATGTTAATTAATAGGATTACTAATTTTTTTTATCCAAAAAAGAAAAAAAATTTTGACCTCCAGCGACTGCAATATGAAAAATTACATTAAGCTCTTTGATAGAGTTTGGCATGAAGGCCTTATCTACAAACTATACAACTTAGGCCTTCCTGATTGTGTTGTCCGTCTCGTGGCATCCTACTTGAAGGATCGTCCCTTTCGTTTTAGACACGAAGGCACGCTATCCTCTCCTCGTCATATCAAAGCCGGTGTCCTCAAGGCTCCGTGCTTGCCCACCTCTATTCACCAACATACATATACATACTATTCACCAACGACATTTCCGTCCCGTCAAATGGTGTTAAACTCTCCCTCTTTGCGAATGACATAGCCCTTTTATCTAAAGACAATTCACTGCTACAGATCGAGAACAAGATCCTATAGTCAGTTAGTGACTTAGGAGCTTGGTTCCAAAAATGGCGTATCGATGTGAACCCGGAGATTAGTTCCGCCGTTTGCTTCGAACATTAACGACGCCGCCCCACTACCATTTCGCCAATCCAAATGTCACGTACCCCTGTCCCCTAGCATAAGACCGCCAAATACTTAGCGTCACCCCTGACACGGGGCTCACTTTCGAGCCCCATGTCAAGAAAGTTACTCGCACCGCGCGATTTTACCTGGGTAGGCTCAACAAGACGCTGGGCCGACACAGTAAAATGTTGGCCCAGCATATTATCCCTCCGCAACAAGCGAACCCTGTATAAGATCTGTATATGACCAGTCATCACAAACGCAGCTACCATTATTGCTCATGCCAAACCTAGCATCTTAAACGAACTTCAAATAGTTCAAAACCTTTACTGTCGTCGGGCTACGAACGCACCCTGGTTCGTCCGTAATGCCGACCTTCATCGAGACTTAGAGCTCCCCACAGTTCAATAATTCCTAAAAGCACGCTCTGAGAACTTCTTCGAAGCCTCAGAGTGACTCGAACCACTTCATTCGCGAGGCAGCTGACTATGCAGCCCCACTTCCCTCTAGCTATCGAGTTTGAAGTCCGAGAAAGACTCTCTCGGACCCCCACCCCAACCAGATTTCAGCTGACCTTAACTGCATCCTGGTAGCTCGGGCCGAGTCTACCCCCATCCCATCTCGTAATCTGCCTTAGGTTGTGCTAAAAAAAGCTCGCCGCTTACTTAGCGGTCAGCCACCGTAAAGTCTACATTACCTGGGGCGGCCTCGTGTAGAGACGAAACGCGTGTCGTATTATCGTCTATGGTGTGTCTTTCCTAGTGTAGTGGTGTTAGAATTAGTGGTGACGGGGATAGTACACGTTTTTGGAAGAGGGCAGGAGGTGCTCTTCAAACTAGGTAGGACACAGTATTTTATTTCATTGCGTGGATCTGGGCGAAGTAATCCTTACCAACTTTAACATAATGAAATTTTGCAAAGTAACGCCTGATTCTATTATTTTTCTTTGCTTGCCTAAAATTTTAACCGGTAAGTGGCCATGAATAATGATTCGTACTGTCTTTGCATGTCACAACCTATTCGGTCTTGCCTTGAAGACACCCAGATTGTATTCAGACGGAAGGCAGACGCCGGCAAATTATTCCAGGTCTTTACTGTACGCATTACGAATAACGAAGTAATCCGTTTCGTTCGTGTGCATGCATTCATGTGCATGTGCAATGCATGAAATATCGACAACAAAGGTATGGAGACCCGCCGACCGCTTGGTTGTCCATTGGTGGAAAGGGTAGGAATGAATAAAGCGTTAAATTCTTGCGTACACTCTTCGAAATGCATCCTACAGAATACCGAGAGGCTGGCTATTTTACGCTTGTGCTCGAAGCTGACAAGATTAGTTTAAAACAAATCAAGGCCAAGACCAATCCAATAAGCCTCTTAGCACGTTTACCTACTGAGTCTAACGCTGCTAAATGGAATTTTACAGCACCAGCTTGAATGTGATAGCAGAACTCCATGCACGACCGGACTTGCACTTTATATAAGGTAAGAATCTGGCTCGGCATGAAATATGGCCGCACCATTTCCAGGAAACCCAGTTGAGAATTAAAATAAATTCAAAATTAGTATAGGTGAAGCTAACGTAAGAAACATACTTTTGGGATTAATTCGAATTAGTACGTAATTGTTACAATTGTTCTGTCGCAATGGTCACATAACATTAGGTATCCGCGTGCTAGTTTGCCCAATTTATTACAAAAAACACTTAGTTTTCTGAGGTGAATAATAACTTAATATGGCGATACAGTCACACACAAAATAATAATAATAATCCAATAATATTGCCGTATGGTGGTGGTATAGGAATATTCACTACCCCATTCCACCCCGTCGGTGTCGTTAGAGGCGATAGAGTGAATCTGAAACGGGAGATGAGAAGCAGAATCTTCCTGATAACAACTCAAATGAATTATAAGTGTGTTTATACCTGCTGAAACCTGCTTACAAAACATAGCAACTAAACCAAAAGTATTTTAATACCGTACTAAATTTATCCACTACGTCCATAAAGATGTTTCACTTTAAAAATAACCATACGTAGTAGAGCCATGATGCAGCTGTACTAGTAGTATAGTTCGACCGGGGAGAGATCACGCTCTCACAGAATACCAGCGGAAATAGCAGCTTAGTTCTGCTGTGTTTCGTATGATGAGTGTAGAAAACCGGAGACCCTATTTACTGGAAACGAGGCACTCCACCTTAGTCCTCACGGGTGACAACTCATCTGCATTTCGATTCATACTCGAGGATAGATGTAGATGTCTATAGGCCACAATAACTACAATACTTACCATCATGTGGACTATGTGCTCGTTTGACACCCATATCCTATAAAAATATTTGATAAAAAAACAGTAAAGAAACGTAAACCCTTTTAGCGACGACGTATTCGTTCTTAGTGCTAAGTGGCAAAGCATCTTGATTCTTAATCGATGATGTCTATGGGCCACAACATCCACTTACCATAATTTTACAGATTTGATCGCGCTTTATCGAATATAAATAAAACATAATAAAATCCGTTTTAATAGTTTTATTCAAGGTAAAAATATACGTGAAAAAAAAAAAAAATCATTACTATTCATAACTATAAAAACGTTCCAAGAAAAGTGCAGTCTGTGAACTCCAGATGGTCGCCACCATCGCCTCTGAAATCAAAATATATCAAACATTTCTTTCTCACTTTAGGCGACATTATATTGTTTTGACCAAACATTTTTCGGCATTTAAGACGGCACGAAACTGACACATCATATTTTTGTAGCAAAAACATAAAACATGTTTGCATACATAAATAAAATCTTGGAAAATTATGTCAGAAAGGAGCTGCCAGTACAAGAACGGAGGGCATTTAATAGTTATACGTACTGTTTATGTTCCTTGTATCGCAGAGAAATATGTTCTGGGAGATATTTTGTGTTCTTCAGGAAAAAAAAATTGTTACATATTTTGTAACATGACATTACATCTACGGATGTATAGGATAGAGGATATTCCCACACTGCCACTGCAAGGTTTCCATGTGCCTAGAACTAAACTTGTTTGTAACATAATTGTGCTAAGTGAAGAAATACACGTTGCAATGAAAACTATTAATGCTCCGACTTCAGAAGCTGACAAAAATATTTCGTTCTCTATAGTTCTTTAAATTCGAATTTACCCAAGCGTGATCCCTCCCGTTCGTGCTACAGCCATAATAATACAGCATGCTTTTTTATAGAATTGAAGTGATAAACGAACAAACAGTCCTCTTGACGGTAATTGGTTACTGCAGTACATGGGCACCTGCAAATTCAAACAAAGAAGACTACATATGTGTTGCCATCTCTGCGTACTGAGATGGAATACCTCACAGCCTGTAATTATCTTGACTCTCATACCCTTCCGACTCTCACACAGCAGTGTGAGCATTACGATTTAGCGGCGGAAACAGGTAAGAGTTTTGTGCCTACCCACACGGACTCCTAGGCAGGAAAGGAGTCCTATCAATTAATAGGAGTACTAGTATCGCGTCTAGTATTTCGAGTACCTTTCGCATGCAATACGTTGTATTTACTTCTTTTTCTAATAAATACTAAAATAACAACAATTTTATATGTTCACCACCAGAAATCTAATAGCTATTGGTAATAAATTGATATATTTTGCACGATAGCGCCATACTGCTACTATATTATGACTGCGGCACGAATGGGTCGGCTCGATCGGGGTAGAAGCGCGCCCACACAATATCAACGAAAAACATCAGCTCAACGCTGCTGTGTTTCGTGAGGTGAGTTTTAAGAAAAAAAAAGAGAAGTTGAGACCTTTTTTATGAAAAACGTAATATTCCATCTTAGCCCTCAGGGTGACAACGCATCTGCATGTTGATTCTTCATCATCATTACAGCCATTCTCAAGTCCACTGATGAACATAGGCCTCCCCTAAGGAATGTCACAAAGCACGATTCTGAGCCACCCGTATCCATCGACTTCCTGCGTGTCTTACCAGGTCGTCACTCCATCTAGTGGGGGTCGCCCTACACTACGTTCACCGGTACGAGGCTGCCACTCGAGAACATTTTCTTCCTATAGATTGTCTTCATCTTCGATCGTTGGGTTATGTTGGTTAATCTGGTTCTACTGCGAATATCCACATTTCTATATTTATCGCGCAGAGAAACCCCGAGCATAGCCCTTCCCATAGCTCACTGAGCGACATTTACCGTCCTCATACGGCCAGTAATAAACGACTACGTCTCAGATCCGTAAGTCATCACCGTCAACACGCACTGCTTGTACGATCTAGTTTTCAAGTTTGAGGTATACCCGACGAGAACATTATGTCGTAATTTCCCGAACGCTGTCCAGCCGAGTTGAATCCGTCGATTGATCTCTCGGTAGTAATTGGACCTACATAGTCGAACTATTTGTCCCAGGTAAACGTACTTGTCAACAACTTCGAGCATAGTGCTCCCAAAAACTACCGGCATGGGTGTGACATGGACATTAAACATGGTTTTTGTTTTGTCCATGTTCATCTCAAGACCAATCCGTTGGGAGACACTATTGAGGTCAGTAAGAGTAGTGCTTATGTCCCGCAGCGATTCTGCCATAAAGACTATATGTGATGTACTTGCCATTGATGTTAATACTGTATCCTTTCCCGTTCAGTAGCTTGAAAACGTCTTCCAATGCAGCGGTGAAGAAATTTGGAGATGTAACGTCACTCTTTCTTATACCTCTCTGCAATTGAATAGATTCCATACTCCGGTTCCGTATTCGGATAACCATAGTAGTTCATCTTAAGACTGTGCAAACACTTCTGCACTTCGATGTACCGACAGTCAACTTGGTACCGCTGAAGGGACTGTAGCACCGCCCAAATTTCGACGGAATCAAGGGCTTTCTCATAGTCCACAAACGTCAGGCAAAAACGCAGATTGTACTCTTCGTCCTTCTGTACAATCCGTCGTGGGGTATGTATGTGGTCTATGATACTGAAATCTTTTTGGAAACTGGCTTGTTCGGGAGGCTGGAAGTCGCTGAGTCTGCGTGCGAGACAATTCGTAATGACCCTCGAAAACATCACGTAGTCGCAGCTCAGAAGGAAAATCCATCTATAGTTCTTGAAGAGAGAATTTTCACTTATCTTGAAGAACAAGAACACCGCACTTTTGCTTCACGCCTCCCGAGTAGTGCCACCATTAACGATAGAATTGAAGAGCTTCTGAAGGACTTTAAGTACCGGTATTCCACTCGCTTTCTGAAGCTTCACTATAATTCTATCCTCGCCTGAGGCCCTGCCGATTTTAAGGTGCTGAAGAGCCATTCTAATCTCGCTCAGACTGCCGTCCGTGATACCGTCGGAGTAGTGTCGGATAAGACTTGCTACTGGATCGTTACTCACACTTACGTGCGGCTGCAACAATGATGTGTACTGCCTATAGAACCTATCATTCCGGTGACTACTTTCTATATATATTCACAAACTCTTTTTCTTTATTATCTATACAAATAAATACCATTGAAGTGCCTGTTTGCAATGTCAAAATAAATACGAAAACACATTCGGTACTTATTAAAACAAAAAGTCTGTTTTTTCCGGTTTATCTCCGAAATGGCTGGACGAGTTTTGACGGAACTTTCACAGGCCGATAGCTAATATTGTAACTTAGGTTAAGGTTTTAAATTTTTACCTTTACCATTTTGCTAATAATTAGGGTTTTGCACAAACAGTTCGTAATCGTAATAAAATCCATGTGGATGAAGTCATTAAAAACAATTGCTATTTCTCGTATATATTTATTTACAAGCCATCGCTTATTAAGATAAGATTGACTATATAGGGTGTATATTACGCCTTCAAACACGGTTGTTTACTTAATGTTTAATTATTGGTAATTGTGTGCTTTACTAAATAAACAAACAATATATTCTGAAAACTGTGTTTGCCAGTGCGGCAAGAGAATCCACTTCCCATATCTTCCTGAGGATGTCGTATGAAGTAATAGGAGATGAAACAAGAGATGTACATCACGTGGTAAATTACACTACACGTGCTAGAGCCACACTGCAGCTATGTTATGGTTGCAGCACAAATGGGTCGGATCGACCAGGGTGAAAACTCTCACAGAATAATATAGCGTTAAATATCAACTTATTGTTGCTGTTTTTGGTATGGTGAGTGTAAAGAATCGAAGCTTTCTTTTATTGGTAACAAGACAATGCATTCTGCATTCTGATTCTTAATTGAAGACACGTGTGGATGTCCAAGGGTCACCACATCCACTTATCATCTGGTAGACAGTATGCTCGTATGTCACCATGTCTTTTTAAAAGTCTTCCATTTTATGTTTACTTTTATTTGATTTTTTTAAATAAGTGCTTTAAAAATTGCTCTTACCCACCATAATCCCGAAAGTATTGCAGAGAGAAATCAAACATTAAAACTCACATGTGGATTATGATGGTAGTTAAGAGGAAATTGTAATAATTACGATTCTATTCTTTTTCTCAAATATTTTTCCTGTTAATGCTTGTAAATTGATGTTCCTACATAAATAATGTATCTTAAGTTTTATACTGGAGTTTTCAACGTGTATATAATAAACCCTCTGTGACCGAAACTTGGTTGGCGGCGAAGCCATAGACCAGGTCCGCGCTGGGACCAAGAAGGCTGGTTCTTACAAATGTTCATTTTTCCGGGCCCTTTTAGCTTCTTTGTATATGGAGGCAGGTTTTGTTGCATAAATGGAGTTAGAGGCCGGGGAAGACAGCCTGGCGTGTGTTTTGGTGCACCTTATAAAAGAAGAAAAAAGGGGAGAAGATTTCCTCTCCCAAGAAATGCTTGCCATGGGGCAATCGGCGCTTTTGGGGTTTAGGATGTGTGCGAAAGCGTTTTAATGGTCCTGCTTATATGCGTATATTAAAATTGTCACATTTGAGAGATGATGTTTGTTATGGATCGCCGTAACGCCGTTCGAAAAATGAATGAAACGCGTTAGTCTTGCTAAATAGGGGCAAGAGGAGATGAGGAGGAACTTGTACTTTTTTCTTGCTGTTGCCTTTTCAGTGGCTAGAGAGCGACTGCCGACCATACTTTTATTTTTTTTTTGCGCCCAAAGCAATGTGGGCAACCTTCCGGAAAGCGGGGGAGGGAGGCAGTGAATGCTCATAGCATACCACGCAGCCGGCTGCGTGGTTATCTGGAGACTTTTACCCACTAAACACTGCCTTATGGGACCGGCTAAACGGTCTAGCTAGAGATCTCTTAGCCGTATCGAACGCGACCCCCCTCGGGTGAAAGGGGAGCGCTAGCGGCGAGCAGCCGCTGGGAAGAATTGTTACCTAAGGCAGCTTACGAATGGGATGACTAATTATATTGAATTTAGAAGGTGTTGGTGCTCGGTAAGAGCCAGGAGACGGTCCTGCGGGGACTGAGAATCGATATTGCGGATAGCAGTGTACACTGTATCTACGTTATCGGCATAAGAGGGTTCCGCCTTATGCGGGAGCCCCGTGGGCGAAGCTGTGGAGGCCTGTAAGGGCCTTGAGGGGGCCGATATTGGGCCTTGAGGGGGCCGATATTGGGCCTTGAGGCGGCCGATATTGGCCCTGAGGTGGCTGAGGGTTGCCCTGAAGGGGCATTTTGGATGGGAGAGCCTTGAGAGCCTGCCTGGAGAGCCTGGAGAGAATGTACGGTCATTGACCAGTGGCGGAGCTTTTTTGGCAGTTTTTTTGCCGAGATTGAGGCGAGGCGCGCGAGGACAGACTCTCAAGTTGGCCGTATGGCCAGTCTGTCTACAAAGGACGCAAGCGGGTGGATACTCGGTGTCACGGCCGAGGACACTTTTTCGAGCTGTGTGGATCTAGGCACTTAACGCACCTGGGAGTATGGGGAGCGAGCAGTTGGCCGTCGCATGCCCGTAAAGTTGGCAGCGGTGGCACAGCGCCGGAAAACCGCGCCTATATGTAGCTTCGACTTTGATTCTCGACAGGCCGCACACAGTGTGTACCTGTCGGCATATGTCTTTTGCTTCCGGCACGTTGGACAAAATGTGAAGGGCAAGCGAGTGCCTCTTGCCCCTGCTGCCGTGCATCTTGTGAACAGCTTCAACTGAGAATCGCTGGGACTTCTTCTCCTCTTTCTCCTTCAGGATCTCCCCGTTGGCAAATGGAACTCCGCGGAGGACAGCCCTAATTTTACATTCTTCAGGGAGAGAGTAGGTATGATAGGGCACGCCTTCGGATGTAAAAAGTCTGGTGATATTCCGAAAGTCTTCGATAGACTGCGAAACGATTTTAATTGACTCACCGAGATTGGTGGCTTGGTCGTATTTAAAGCCTGCGTCGTAGCAGGCTTTAGAAAGTCTAGTAAATTGCGCTTTGTCCCTGAGGAAGACAGGGAGTGGGGTCTGTTTCTTAGTAGCAGTGACTGGGGCTGCGGTAGAGCGGGCTGTTGCGGGGGCTGCTGGGGTGCGGGCAGCGGCGGAGGCTGCGGGTGTGCTGGCAGCGGCAGAGGTTGTGGGGGCGCGAGCAGCAGCGTGGGCTGCCGGAACGGGAGATGTGCGAGAGCTCACGGCGCGTTTCGAGCCGCGCTTGGGTTTCACTTCCGTGAAGGGGGTCGTATCAATAACGGATTGATCGGAATCTATTGAGTCCGAGGAGCAGCTACTGGATGAGGTGATTGACGTTTGAGCGGACCTCTTACAGGTGGATGAAGTTTCGGTCGCGGTGTCCGAGTGCTCCATGACTTCGGAGTCACGGACCGCTAAGACGGCCGCGACGGAGGGCGGTGGGTTACATGCCTGAGGGGCACCGGGGGTAAATTCTATGGCGATGTTGTCAGGGTTTACGCCTTGAGTTTTAAGGAATTGGCGGAAAAGGGCCAAGACTTGGCTAGCATCCATGGTGGACAGGGAGGATAACGCTGTATTCTAAGAAACTCTGGTCCCTTTGTCCTGAGAAGAACAAAGGGCTTACTCTGAAAAGAGCAAGAGACGGTCTTCTAAGAAACAGACAACAACAATACACAAACAGTATAAAAACAATAACAGAGAAATTAAAAACAGTAACAGTTATAAATAAAACGATAACAATAAAAGCGAAGCTCGCTCGAACCTCCCCGCCGAGGCGAGGGGGCAGGAACGATGCGAAAACACAGCGTCTGCTCGGCCGGTGTGAGCGGGAGAGCGGGGCGCGCGGGCGAGAGGGGCGCTTTCGTGCGGGGACGGGGAGCGGTGCGCAAACGGAACGTGATTGAGCGTTGATTTCGTCTGCATGCACCTTGCGGTACTGCAGGTCTCGGGCCTCGGGGTGGTGCCCCCATTACCCGGGCAGTCCTCTCAGTCCACAACTATGGACCGGTCCTGGGAGTATCTGGCTCAACGAACAACAACTTACTAAGATAGTACCGAGCTAAACCGTAAAGAGAATCAGGCGAAAAACTCCATAAACCGATAATTTCCACTATCATATTTCAATATATTGTCACGTAACTTTATTCCCCATAATAATAGCACAAAACAAATGTATTTCTGTATAAAAACGTACGAATTAAGTACATCATAAAAACATCTAAACATTCTTATTACATAAAGCATTAATAAAATATAAAACATAATATCACTATTCTATAAACGATTTCGTATGGTGATAAATCTTAAAATGTTAAATACAGTCTTTATAATAAAGCTTCCATTAAAAATTTCACTTACCTTATAGAATGCAACAGTATAATGTAAGAATTTAAACTTCAAATAAATCTTTAAGCAAAATTTTCCCCATTATCTCCCTATTTTATAACTAGAACAGGAATTTATTGACATTTCTATGATCTTATTTTAATACAAAATTTAACCAAAACATTAATTATTAGCCGCTATATTTTAAAACTTTAATAAAAGTTATTATTTAAATCAATATTCTTAAGAAACGGTTCGGACTTGCGTTTTTTTTCTGCTAATTGCACTCACGAGTTAACAAACTCAAATTTACACGACTCTGGATCCTATAGGCGGCTCTTGCCACCCCTTTCTAATATGTTACCTTTCCTTGTCTGACATATACACAATTTTACTCTAGCATTAAACATAGCATTAAAGACATATCGCAAATATGTCAGATAAGGACATTATCTGACATATTTACGATATGTCTTACCGGTGGTTAAAGCAATAATAAAATGTTCTTAATTTATTGTTTAATTCGTGTTGCGTAGCATATTACTATGTAATGCATGACTGAAAGTCATGAATGACCTTGCTTTACTCATAAATTAGCATTTTATAAAAATGATCAATTTTATTATTAAATCTTTAAGAAACAATGAAAAACTAATGAGATATTTATCTCACGTCGCCAACAATGTATTATTCTGATTCTTCCCAGGACAGAAGTTTTTTTTCCGAACCAATGGTAAAGTAAAAAATGACTTTCGATAAGAATTACATGTTATTGAATAAAAACTTATTGTATTCTATTCTACTGGATAATCTGTTTTAAGTTCTTTGTAATACAAAGTTTGTATTAATCAAGTATTCTGTTGAATTTCCTTTTTTTATTGTAATTGAATCTTCATCATTGCATGCATTGATATTGTGCCTAAAAACCGGACAGTGAGTGCTAATTTCCAGTTTAGTAAAAAAGACGACGCTTTTTTGAAAGAATAAAATATTTCCCTATGATGAAGAAAACTGAAGGTATATGAAATTAACCTACTTTTGGTAATTAACCTAGATTTCTCGTTTGACAAAACAAATCAATACGTCTAATGTCAGACCTTAGTATTTTATATAAAATTTCGTCAGTGTCTCGCATGACCGTGTGGCCTAATGGATAAGGCGTCGGACTTCGGATCCGAAGATTGCAGGTTCGAGTCCTGTCACGGTCGCATCTTAACTTTGTTTTTGTTTTTTATTTTGAAAATTTACCATTATGAAACACTAATATTTTTGGTGGTAAAATATTATAAGACATATACTATACATGAAGCGGGAACTTAAATTATTCCATCGTAGCTATCATATAAACATGTTTCGTATAATATTCCAACTTTCTTTTTCCTAATATGAGGGGACTGCAAATACTTGATTATTGCATGGTTAATAAATAAACGGTTCTTAAAAGAAAGTTATTTTGAATTATTTCTAATGACACCGTCAATATAATATAGTGAATGTTCATTGTTCATTAATCGCTACTGAATCGGCGATGATGAAAAATTTTACTAATGTTAGTAATGCTGACCTGAGGGATGCCTCATATGTACTGTTTTTAATCGACTGCAAAGAAAGGAGGAGGTTGTTAATCCGACTCTATGATGGTTTTCTTGTATGTTAAGAGATATCTTTAATTGTCATTTGATTTTAATGATTCTTTTTCTTCAGAGGTGGTCATAAGAATAAAAAGTTATTTAACTATTTGTACTCCACTAAATCTAAGAAATACCTTTTGACAGCTGTCACCTTTATTGGATTAGGTATTTCAACTTAAAAATCGGTACCAACAATATTCGATTCTTAAGAGATATCGATTCTTCAGAGTTAGTAATAGTTGAGAGTTTTATCCAGAATAATACCAGAATAAATTAGAAAGAGATGAATGAAAAAATAAAATTTATCAGATTTATCATATTTATTGCTTACTGCTTGCTGACTTCTATACTTATTCCAAACCTTCTTTGCAAATTTGGCCGGTTGATGCAAAATTACCCTGTATAGATAAAGTTATATAAATTAAAGACTGCACTAGATTAAAAACAAATTTGTTCAATCACTCGCACTACAACTTGTTGAGCTATCATCGTTGTGATTGTTGTTTACATTAGTTATTACTTGACTTTCTATCATCCATTCAAAATAAATGTCTTTTTCATAGTAGTCCATGACAATTTTCTTTGTTTTCGCCATCACTTTGGCCCCAGTCATCCCTTGTGTATTATTTGTATTTTCTACAACTTTTGCTCCGGCGGATCCCACATGGCAAACTATGACGCGTCCTCCTTTTCACATCGTCCATGTGGCACGTGTCATCCGTCCATGTCTGCGGTACAGTGTGGTTCGTGGTTATCCATGTTTCATCAAAGAGTGAAGTCCAGCGTGGCCCTTCCCCGGTCGAGCCGACCCATTCGTTCTACAACTACAATATATTTGCAGCATGGCTTTACCACGTACAAATATACTCTATGCTATGACCACCGCAACCTTTTTATAATTCTGTTCTCACGCAGTTATTGCAGCCACATTGTTTTAGTTTCTCTACAAATATATAAAAATGTATTATATACAAATATCTGTTATCCTTTTTAGTTAATGCAATTAGAAAACCTTTTTTACCCTCCAGTTTTAGTCCTTCGAGTCATTTTCTAATTGTTCTTTTTTCAGTTCATACGCCGTGAGCGAGAGGGACCGAGCAGCCTACTCGTTGCCGCGGGGTCCAGGTGGTACGCGTGGTGGGGG
>DWHP01003812.1:0-13062 GCA_018247895.1 Parnassius honrathi
TAAATGTAATGAACACAAACACAAATGCTGTAGTGTGCGTTTATAGTAACGCGATTTAATTTTGCATTTGTAGTTAAATATACAGTTGTGTGTTTCTCTTGCGCCCCTCTGATGTGGACAGAATTTTTGTTTAGGAATTAACGCTGCATGGCCTCTCGAGTTGATTTAATACTCAAGGTTACGAGATAAGTGAGTAAAATATATTAGGGCTCTGCATCAAAAAATAAAACCCATTAAATCCAATCGCAATAATTTCAACACTGACGAAGTCACGGGATGAAACAAGTTAAAAATATATTAGATCTCCGATTTCCAAGTAAAGCAATTTTTATTATTTAATCGGTAATTTAGATAACATAGTCATTATCTTGTATCACCCAATAGTGCATATCTACAACTGCGCGACAGCAAAAAACGAACATGCTAAAAACCAAAAGGCTCCGTCTAGGGCTAGGGATCGTCCATTAATCACGTTAGGCTCGATACAGGGAGAGGAGGGGGTTTGGCAAAAATCACTAAAACTCACAAGGGGGAACTGTAGTGATATATGACGTTTTCTTATTTTTTCATTGAACACGTTACTTCTAAACCGAAAAGCGGTATGTGATCAGTGGTCCAGTGGCCTATATATTCTGAATTCTAAGGAGCATGGTGACAAGGCGTATGCTACGTTTGTTATGCGTCGGTCTCTTGGAATTACCCCAACTCTAATACTCGATTTTAGTTCGATTTGTGTAAATTCAACTCGAGTCGTAGTTTTTCCGAGTAAGCACATCTATAGGGTGAAACATCGCTCTGTAAAACATCGAAGTTTATGTACTACATATCGAATTTTTCGATGTTTTTATCACCATTTAAATACTTATATACATATATGTATATAGAATAAATAATCATTTTGAACAGAAATGAAACAAAGAAGTATAATAACCAAACATTATATTTATGTTATTGTAGGAAGTTTTACACTATTTATTCTTACACATTTTCGAATTCATCGAATAATTTTCAGAAAACAAGAATTAATTAAATACTTTTTTTAGTTCTACGTTTATTTCTTTCGAATTGAATTTAAAAATAACAATTTTGACAACCTGGCGCCTAGTAAGCGGTTTTTCTCCTGGGTGATTGTAGATCCAGCCTCTGAAAATAACCGCTCACGTGATGCCGAAGTTGCCATGATGGGCAAATAGATCTTAGCTAGGCTATGAAGCCAGGGAAATAACCCTTTAATGCCATCCCACATCTCCAACGCATTTAATATATGAAACTCTTCTTCTGCTTTAGTTTCATTTCTTATGTTGTGGTGCGTTAATTCTTTATGGTATTTCCATATGTCACCTTCAGTATAATCGCCTTTTCTGAATACATCTACGAAACCTTATCGAAATACAAACAGGTGAATTACCGTTTATCCATCAAAATCAATATTTCAGAAAAGTTATTGTAACGAAAAACTAAGTGCCGTAAGCCCATAAATTAATTTCATTTGCAAAATAACTATTACCTTAATTAATAAGCTAATTATGTTATATAATTAAGTATTATTAAGCTATTAAGTTAAGGCTCAAACAGTACAATTATAAACAAGTAAATGAATAAAACAATTTCAACCCATTTTCAATACTTGTAAACTTATGTTAATTAATTATCACAATAAAAATTGACTATAATTTTACACCGAAAATGAAAGTACCGATAGAAGACAATTGCACTTCCGAAATTCGTGGATATTTATTTTCGGCTGAAAGAGTATTCGTCTGTTTGTTGATTCGTTATTAAAATTTTCGGGTTTGAGTTAACTTCGATATTTTTTTATTTCGAATATTTATTTTCAGCGGCATAAAATTTGTGTTAATCATCGTTAGTAATTTCTAACATACAGAATTTTATACCCTCTTATAATTAGTTATGTCGCAACCTCGTGGCTCCGACTTTTTGACAGCAAGCCAAAACATCGTTCATAAAACATCGTTTATAAAACATCGCTCATGAAGAACGATGTTTATGATCGATATATCGGTGTTTGAGAGAATTGATGTATCGTTTGCATCCCTAGTCCCGCATCGAATAAGTGCCCTAACTGTCCTTAGTGTTATTATTATTACACTGCACGGTGGTAAGGGCACTGCAGTTCGGGTCCACTTTGTCGCCCTAATTAGAGACCCCTACTCCTTTACTCTTATTACACTACCCATATTACGGGCTTATACCCCTATTACAATACACTGAATCAGGGTCCCTATGTGCTCAATCAGGGTGATTGTAATGTAAAAATAATGTTGTCTAATGGCAATGTATGAAATACATAACGGTGAAAATTCTTCACGTATGTTTAGTTTGTGACATCTAATCTTTATTACTTTTACTTTAATAATCTTTATTATTTACTAGCAACTTATATGTGATTTTAGAAATAAAAATGACGTATACTTGGAGTAATTAAGTGTTTTCTTTATCTTAGGCATTTATAAATAGGACCACAGGTTTCAGGGGTGATTTGGGACAAAAATGGTTGAGAAATAAAGGAGCTAAATCTTGTATCTTGTTAACTATTTCATGTAGCTAGAATCTAGCCACATGACTACTAATCTTAGAGTGACAAAAAATCTTTGCCTAGCACTTACACTGTCTTAAAATTGTATTTTTCCTAAGCTTTAAATTTTCTTTAGCCCATATCTTTCTTTTCCTCCTCTTTTCTTTGAAATTGATTATTATCGCAGTGACAGCCATAGCAATAGCGACTTTTTTGTTTTGATAATATCACCTATATTATCACTTTTAGCCGCTACAAGATTCAGTCTCAGACTGAGTATAATTTGGCTGGCTTGGGTAAATTATATCGATATTTATTTCAGAGTATCGTAGTAGCGTCAATTTCGATATATTTTAAAGTTTTATATTTATTTTATAATTAAATAAGACAAAACATTAAGTAACAAAATCAATCATGTGCGGTTGTCAAACTTCCATTAATAAAATTTTATCTCTTACCCTTCTACATAACCAAAAACATGACGATGTATCGATACCGTTTACAAATATCGATTTTTTTTTCACTTGCCCATCCCTATGACTGAGTAAGGGTCGGGTAAATCAGTGCAGTTTAGTAACTGACGACTCTAATTAGGGGCCATGCCCAATTTTAATTCACTGATCTGATTCAGGGTAGTGTAATAGGATTGTATATTATAGGAGCATTACGATTTAGTGTAGTGGAGAGCTTTGAGTATTAAACCAACTGGAGAGGCCATGCGCATTAATTTCCTAAAAAAGTCTGTCAATGTCAGGTGGGCGCAAGAGAATCACTACTATATACTTTACTACAAATGTAAAATTGAATCGCGTCTCTATACACGCATACTACAGTATTTGTGTTTGTGTTTATTGCGTTTACGCATATCATCAAATTGTACACGTGCCGATACAATAATGCCGCTGTCTATATGCGTAGGCAACGTAAGGCAAGGACAACGTTGATATTGATTATCGATAAACAAATCATCATAGTCCGCATAAGTTCAGGGTTGGTAAAAGTGGTATTTAGTATTCTTTCATTCATTACCTACAGCCCTTCACAAGTCCGCTGCTGCGCAAAGGCCTCGCCCAAGGGGTGCCACAAAGCACGGTTCTGATCCACCTCCTGTACCCATCAGCATCCTGCATATCTTACCAGGTCATCACTCCATCTACTGGGGAGTAGCCCTGTACTTCACCCATTGGTACGAATCTGCCACTCGAGAACCCTTTTCCACCCATCGGTTGTCGATTCTTCGAACTATATGGCCAGCTTATTGCCACTTCAGCTTACTAATCCGTTGGGCTACGTCGGGCTCTCTGGTTCTACTGTAAATATCCCGATTACTGTGTTTATTATGCGGACAACCCCGAGCACAGCCTTCTCCGTAGCTTGCTGCGTGACTTTGAGCTTCCTCATACGGCTAGTCATGGTGGTTAAAGAACAGGAGAACAATCGCTACGTACTAAAGTATAGCCCGTCTATCCTAGAAAATTATAGAATTTATAGCAGCACCGACGTCGGTGAGTAGTGACTGCGAAGTTAGCTGTTTATGAATACAAGTAGATGAAGTTAGTTTAATAATGTACAAATTTTCTTCGTGGCATTGGTGAGAAAATTTTCATGCTCCATAATTTTGTAATTTTTGACAAAAAGAAACATTAAAAAATGGAGACATATTTTATTGTGCGTGGATGTGCAAGTGATTTAGCATCTGATCGGAAAAATAGACTGAAAATAACTTTTATTGACCCAACTTAGCGTTCGCAGCGTCTCCATTATGGTGTCCATATTTCTGGGACACTATTTTCTACGGCGATCGTTCTCCTGTTGTCAACCTTCATGTTCTAAATTATGACGATATTGTGTACCTAACAAATAATTTTAACTCAATCGCAGCTAGCTACATCTAGTGAGCGGAAAATTAACGCAACTTCTGAATTATAATGACATTGTATTACCAACTAGCGACATCTGATGAGGGGAAGTCCGGAAGTATTAGTCCTCATGGTAAACCGATAATGGATTCTGTTGATTCTTTTTTTATATAATAGGTCAGGAGTGGCGTCATACACACTAAAACTAAAAGAAAATTTATAGGGGGCAACCCCTGAAACTTAACCTATATTTCACACTCGAGGTTGGCAAAATGGGATTTTCGGAGTTCGGAAGAAGCTTTAACCCTATTTTTAGTTTAAGACGACATTGAGATTGCGATATTCTTTAAAAAGGGTAACTTTTAATAAAAATAAGTAAAAGCTAACTTTAAAGAACTTCATCTATAGAATGCCTTATAGGGGAGATACTGAAATATAACCATATATTATATACCAAATAAAAAAAAGTTTTTTTTATTTTTAGGAAGATGTCACTGCTATCTCCTGGTTTGTTTCCCTCTCGGGCCTTTTACGACACCCACGGGACGTAATGGGGTTGTGGACATTCTTACATCGACACTACACGATCAAAGAACTAAATAAGATAATTTTAAATTCGGAATTCGGTGCTATAATTCTTCTTTAAAAAAAAGTACAGCTGGGTGTCTTGCTAGTTCTTCCCAGGACGGGGTTTTTTTCGAACCAGTGGTAAAGCAAAATATTGACTTTCAATAAAAATTACTTGTAATCCATATTGAATAAAAAATTATTCTATTCTATTCTATTTTACAGTATGTCTCAGCACCACTGCTGAACATAGGCCTCCCCCAAGACATGCCAAAAGTACGGTCCAGATTATATTCCGCGTTACTGAGCCACATGCTTCCATCAACTTCATCTAGTAACCTCCACTTTAGATATTTCTAGTATATTATTTTCTTGTAATGATTTTTTATATTTACGCGAACAATACAATTTTAATGGAACTAGTTTTTACGGATTTTGTCGAATATATTAACTTTTTTTATTCCCGACGTTTCGAGCACTATACAGCACCCATTATCATGGGGGAGACTGAGGTGTTCGACGTCCCATAATTTTTGTTATAGCATCTTGAAGTCTTGCAATTGTATACTTGGGTTGGGATTTAATTTTATTAATTATAGATCCCTAGCAGATGATAGCACCCAGCCATCTTCTGTATTGAAATGAGGATATTTTGTGATTTCGATAGCCACGCGAATCATCTTTGGAAGGAATCGATGTACTTTAGCGAGGACTTGTGGTTTATGAAATCTGATGTGGAGACGAGGGCGATCCTGTACATTGTTTACTGACTGCAGACTTCCCGGAGCGTCGATTCTTTACATCAAGTACGTGTTTTTCAACGCGAGATTTCATTGATCTTTTAGTTTATCCTATGTACGAAAGACCACAATCGCAATCAAGCTTTCACACTCCTCGATTACACTTGACTGATGGTTTAGCGGCTTGAAGTACGTTTTAATGGAAGCACGCTTCAAGATGTAACCAATCTTGTCAGTGACACCTCTGACATATGGCAGTAAAGCAACCACATGCTCAAACTTGAAAAGCAACAAAAATTATTCATTAAGATTTTAAACTATCTTTGCAACTGTTATGGTGAACCGTACATTAACTCGCTTCTTAAACATAAATTGTTGGGTCTCAGTGATCGCCTTAAATATTTCGATATTATTTTCTTATTTAAAATTCTAAATAATAATAGTGATTGCTCTTCCTTATTGGACAAACAACAACCTATAATTTCGAAAAAAAAAGCACACACATAATTTCTTTATCTCCAGTTCGTTAAAATTATACAACAAAGAATTTGTATATCTCGATCTCTGCGGTGGCTCCTTAAATAGTCTTAAACGAACCATCTTCAAAAGTTATTTAGATAAATACTTAATAGCGTAACATTCGGTAACCTCTATAATGCGTTGATTGTCACGCTCTAAGAAAATTATCCTTATTTTTGATCAAGTTACTTATTTTTAAGCTTTGTTGCACTGTTGTTGTTAATATTGCTTTTTAGTTGCACACAGTATAAATTTACTAATCTGATTCAACTTAAATGTGTGAATATTTCAACGGGCTTAGTTGAAATAAGTGTTAGTCTAAATGTATTTTTCGGCACTCGTATGTTTATAATGTAATGTAACAATACCGTTTTTGCTACGTATTGACTATTTGTATCATAATAAGAAAACTCCTTCTATAATATGTAGCCAGATGTAAGGTAGTGTCTGCGTAATAATGAATGTTCTACGGGCATTTTGTTTTCTTACAGCCTTCTAGTTACAATTGAGATAAAGTCATCAACGGAGAAGCATATGAACAGCGAAGGCACATTAAAACTGATCATAGTTTTAATATCTGCCAGATGTAGGTATTTAATGTTGCTGACAAAATAGTAGGAATCCTTTGTCAAGACAAGGCTAAGCGTAAGTACTCTCACCACTCAGGGGACATTCAAGATAACACGTCTTGTATGTTCTCTGAGTAGTGAGAGTATTTTCGCTAAGTGTTGAGGCAATGTGTAAGGTGGTGAATCAATTTGGCTCACTATGGGATGTAGTGGAGCATTGGACTTGTGTATAGTTTGGTAACCCATATAACTTTGGTGGTTGTCACACGTAGGTATTAAAGATTTTCCGACCAGATTTAATTTTTCGGAGTGTTTCTTTATGAGGTCACTAGTTGTTTTTTTTATAAGATAGGGTGACAAACGAGCACATAGTCCACCTGATGGTAAGTGGTTGCTATGGCCCATAATCCTCATCTTACATACTACATCTATCCTCAATTACGAATTAAAATGCAGATGCGTTGTCACCCGTGAGGACTAAGATGGAATGCCTCGTTTCCAGTAAAAAGGGTCTGGTTGGTCGGTTTTTCTAAGTGGTTACATCCGACAAAAGCTTTTGTATTTTAGAATTATAATCTGACGTATATATAACTACAGTGGCATTTCCCTTATATGCGTGGATAATCGTGAGTTCTGGTTTATTGCGTAGGTTATTATTTGTTCAATTTTGTTTTTTGTACATTTTTGAAATATCGCAAAATATGCCAGGTTTTAGTAAAAATTGAAGTGCTAAACCGCTCGTTATATAACGCACGCACCCTGAGGATTGACGAGATGATACTGGAGCTGGAAGAAAAGATAGACAAGTTGCGATGGGATATTATAAGATTATTTGGGGTTCAAAGAGAGGGGAGTACACGGTAATCCTCGAATCCGGAAACTTGTTCTATCACCGGGAGGGCGACCATCTGTCCCTAGGAGGTATCGGATTTATCGTCCATAATTCTCTCGTTAACAACGTTGTAAAGATTCGGATCGTGTCAAAGACGGTAGCATACCGTATACTAAGAATCACCAATCGGTATTTGTTGAAGGTCATACAGGTTCACGCACCAATTTCGTCACATCTCAATGAGGAACTGGAGGAATATGTATGAGGATATATATAGGCATGGGTTCCTCCGAAACCCTCTATATGGTGTTAATGGGAGACTTCAACGCAAAACTAGGCACAAGAGAGAACGATGAGCTGAAAGAAGGAAAATTCGCAACAGGACCCAACGGAACCGAAGGGGTCAGCATCTGGCCGACTTTATGGAGAAACAGGGACTCTTTATAACGAAGTCTCAAAAGCAGCCCCACAGAAAGTGAAACTTGACATAAAAATGACATAAAAATGACCTTGTCTTCACTATAGCGATGATATGATAAATGTGATGTTTCAGTGATCGCGAGGGTGAAAACTGACAACGATCACCGAATGTTAAGAGGCATACTAAAGCTAAACCTGAAGTTGGGGAGGTCACTTTTAATGAAGTCAAGGCTCCGTACCCCTCGTGTTTTAATCCAAAGCCCCGAAAATTTTCGACTTGAGTTACAAAATAGTTTTCAGTGCCTAGAAGACTGCAATGAAGTGGACGACATGAATGACAGGCTTGTGAAAACTGTCCATGTGATCGGAGCTACGTGTTGTAGGACCCGTCGTAGTAGAATACAAACATTCTCCAATCACATTCTTAATCTCATGGCTGTTAGACAGGAGATGAAGCTGCAGAATTCAACAAATTAGTCAGCATTCAGGCAACTGAACCGACAGATCACCAAATGCATGCGGTGGGACTTACGCAAATTCAATATAGCTCGTATTGAAAAAGTTATCGAGCGGAATGAGGGCCTAAAGCCTTTTGCAGTGATCTGTTTGCCGGAAAGAGCCAACTGTCGAAGCTAAATACCGAATGGGGAAGCATCGTTTCCGGGACATCTAAGATTTTGAGTGAGATTGAGACGTATTTGCAGCTGTATACGTCATCGTTGGCCACGTCAGCCACACGCAGGTGTGGATAACGATCCAAGAGCAAGTTTATCCGACACTTTTCCGTCAGTCTGAGCGAAATTAAAATGACTCTCCAGCACCTTAAAAAGACAAGCCCCCGGGCGAGGATGGAATTACATCGGAGTTTGGAAGACTCTCTTGAAGAACTACACACCGATTTCCTTTCTGAGCCGCGTCTATGTGCTGTTTTCGAGAGTCATTACGAATCGTCTCGCACAAAGAGTCGACGACTTCCAACCTCCTTAACAAGCCGGTTTCCGAAAAGGCTTTAGTACCATAGACCACATATAGGCTCAAAGTCACTCAGCGAGCTATGGAGAGGGCTATACTCGGGGTTTCTCTGCGTGATAAACTTAGGATCTGTGATCGCTTGTGATGAGCCGTGGCAGTTCAGATGGTTGTAAATTGCGCATTATGCGAACGACCCGGGGTAAATCCCCGCCGGCACCACTGAAATTGTAAATTGCAACTTTAAGTGCTGATTTATCACGAGCTCAACGATGAAAAGTATCGTGAGAAAAATGCACGTCTGAGGAATAATAAAAAAATATTTCGGAGACAGGTGCATCCGGACAGCGCGGCGGATGTTTCTTTGCCCTAAAAACCTCTCAGAAATGAGAGGAGGCCTTTGTCCAGGTGTGGGACGTATATAGGCTGTGTCTTTACTATTTAATTTGTTGATCGCTTGTTACTTATACTACGTTCAAATTATGCAGTGTCTACCATCAGAAGTTTTATTTATTACGAGTATAATATGGCTATTAAGCAAAAATGTTGTAAATATTTCAACAGTTTTCAGTGAGGCTGTTACAGTGTATAATGACAGATACGTTTTTCATACTTAAAATAAGAGTAATTTACTGGAAATTACTTACGTTTAAACTACCAACACCTAATTTAAATATTTATATTAATACGCCGTAATGATCTATTTATTGAAATTATGACTGCTGGTAAGTGGGTTTCAGATTTTAACCCAGTAAGGGATAAACCACCTCCCCCCCAAGTCCCTTCCCCTAAGTATATATTTAATTTTCCTGTCAAAAAATTGCAATAGCAGAAAAATGCATTAGTCCTGCGCCTAATTTATCGCAGGTTTTCCGTTCTATCGGATTATGAAAGTTAGGGAAAACAGAGTGCATCTGTGCTTGATTTTTGAAGAAAAGTGGTAGCAGATATATTTTTGCTGGTCAGTTATTAAAGTAGAAAATTATAAAGAGCCAGCAACATAATACAATGGATCGATCAGCTGCGACTATCGATTCGATTGCACGTTACAAGCGTGCACGTCGTCTTGACAAAAGATTTTTGAAAAAAAGATGTAGCATATTGACACACAGAGCGATTCACTGACGCTGCGAAGAGATGTTGCATCTCTTTGCATTTTCTTTCGCATATACCATGGTGAGTGCTCTGAGGAATTGTTCTTGAACTTAAGTCTACGTAAAGAGCTCTTTTAAAACAATTTAGATAAGTAAATAAGTGAAAGGTCTATCAATGTGTACGTTTGCGGACTGTAGTCGTATTTAATCTTACACACTTTTTTTTCTTTTACTTTAATATTTTGTTAATTTCCATTCTTAACATTTATTTCAGTTAATTCATCGCATTATTCTTATTCAAGTGAAAAAAGAATTGTTTCGGACATTCTTTACTGATCGCTTTATAAAAACTATAAAATAATATTATAATCATAGTCTACAAGGAAAGTCCCCGACTAGATGGAGTGACGACCTGGTAAGACATGCTTTAAGTCGATGGGTGCAGGTGGCTCAGGACCGCGCTTTGTGGCATTACTTGGGGGAGGCCTATGTTCTGCAGTGGACTTTTGAAGGAATGTAACGATGATGATAACGAATCCGGAAGTAAATCTAGATTATGTACCTATTACCTGTATAGTGAAACTTGTAGTAGTCCTATGTTCTTAAACAATAATTTTTAAGTTCGAGTGACGTAACAAACACTTTTTTATACCTAATAATCATAAACACCTATTCAAAATTCATTCATAGTAACTGTCACTCTGTTTGTTGAGAGCACTTTATCTCATTTAAGCAGTAACGGCCTTACTCGTAATCGTTGATTATCGCTTACTTTAAATTTAAAGTCGGCCACATACATACGGAATTCCATTTCGGGATTCTGTTTTGGAATTCGGATTAGCGATTCCGAACTAAGCAAGTACGTATAAAATGAAGGAACCGTCACTCACCTACGGTAGTATTCCGTTCGAAATTTTGCAGACAAAACGGAATTCCGTATGTGTGTTGCCGACCGGTTCGAAATTCTGAAACGGAATCCCGAAGCGGAATTCCGTATTTATGTGGCTGGCCTTAGTTTTCCGTTTCGGAATTGCGATTAGTGATACCGACCGCAGCAAGTCCATGGTACAAAGTCAAGGACCCGTCACACACCTACGGTAGTTTCCCGTTCGTAATTCTGCGGGCAAAACGGGATTCCGTATGGAAGTAGCGGGCCTAAGTTATCAACATACCAGTCTCTTTCTATTGTCGTTTAGTGAAAAGAGAGAGAGAGAGAGAGCTACTTTAAGCATTCCATAACATCGATTTGACTTCGATTCATATGAGTAATGGCCATACTCAAACGCTCCTCAAATTTAAGATGTCGTTAAGTCTCGTAATGTCACAGTAATTTTAACTTAAATTGATAGAGACAGCATAAGAATTAACTGCATTTTAAAATTGAGCAGCGTTTGAGTATTTGGGCATAAGGATCGTACTCGTATATGAACAAATTTTTACATTTATTTATAATAACATTATTGGGCCCAACAAATTGATGACACAATGATATAAAAAGCAGATATACAGAATACTTTGTCATCTGTGTAAGGAATAAAAATATACAGCGGACTTCCCTGACACCGATCTAGTGCAAGATAGCGTTTTATCAAAGACATTACACGCACGCGTCACGCGGATTTTGATGGTCATGGTGAGGTGTTTTCTCTCACAACATATAATATTAACGATACTGCCTCCAAATATACTCTAGTGCTTATCATGAGCGATAGTTTTTATAGATTATATCCGAAACTTTATGCAATTTTATTGTGAAAATATGCCGGGTACTGGATATCACAACATTATTATTTCAATTATGGGACAATTCATGTTTTTTTGTAATAGAATAAGGATGATAAACGAGCACACAGTACACCTGAGGGTAGGTGGTTACTGCAGTCCATAGACATCTACATCTATCCTCGATTAAGAATCAAAATGCAGATCTCTAAAGACTAAGAGAGAATGTCTTGTTTCAGTCCAGGTTCATGCTAGTCTAAAGAGCCTCTGGTTCCCTACACTCATCATTCGACACATATTATATTCTGTGTTATACATTTTATATTCTGTGTTTTCATGCTGGTCGTATTCGAAATTCAAAAATTCAATTTCATTCAAACGACAATAGAAAGAGATCGATATAGAGAGAATACTTAAGTAAGCGATAATCTACGATTACGACTGTTCAATCAATGTATTCGATTAATTTTTGTTTTTGACATTTTTATCACTTCATCTGTTTTTCTTTCGATGTTTTTTAAAATGATTTATTTAAGAATGGTTGGTCTGATAGCTGCCATATCAATTTCTTATCTTTTGACGTTGAATTGGGAAATCCAATATCATCACACGGGTGTCTTAAGAAGCGATAAAGGGAAACAAATCAGGAGATGGGCAGCAGCGTCTTCCTAATAACGATTAAAATAAATAAAAACTGCGGCTGACAACCTGCTTCGTGGCAACTATGGCAAATATCCATCTATGAGACAATTTATGGGAAGGCCTAGTTTCAACAGTGGACTTTGTTATAACGGTAAGGGTAACGGTAACTGTCATCCCTGTAAGATAATTTTTTAAGCATATCCACCAACCAACCCATGAGAAACGCCAGAGAATATCATGGCTTCCAATCGACAAGTATTTGTGGTATTTATCAGAGATGATATGTTCAACAATGAGACCTGTAAGCTTTATGCCTTTGAAATTTCGGAAAACCTACTTTACAGCTCAGATTTCTCCCGTAGCGTCTATTATAGTTCGGCCGTTCAGAGAATGCGTTCCTGACACCTATCAGTTAGTCACGACTAGCGATGGGCACAACATAACATTGAGTTCGTTACCGTTCCTGCAAAATGAACCGCCGCGTTATTTTTAAGATTATTTTCGTTTTAAATTGGTGGAATCATTTAAAATTTATATTTTAGTAATTTAAGTGGAAACCAAAAAAAGGTAATATTAATATAATAAAATTGTTT
>DWHP01003813.1:0-13062 GCA_018247895.1 Parnassius honrathi
GTTGCACCGCTTCTAACTCAGTGGTCCAGAACTGGTACTACTACACGTCGTTGTACCGCTTCTGAATCAGTGGTCCAGAACTGGTACAACTACACTACTTAGAAGTTTTATAGTCTTTTAATTTTGTGGTACATCGGCAATTAAAATATCAGTAACAATTTCATTGGTGCTGACAGGGAACGAGTAAATACGAGTATTTTACGCTGGAATTTTGTGAGAGTGTGGTACTTCCCGATAGAACCGAATCAATCGTGCTACAAGCGTAGTACAGCTGCAGCGTGGCTCTACCACGCACGCTTTCTACCATGTAGAAAGCGTGGCTTCATCATGCTCTTTTTATAGAAATGAAGTGAAAAACTAAAAGTTCACCTGATGGTAAGTGGTTACAGAGCAGCCCATGGGCAACTGCAACTCTCATCACTGAGGATTAACATGAAATGCTTCGCAGGCTATACGAGCTCTATATACCCTTTAAACCGAAACAAAGAACTGCACGCACTGCTGCTGGAAATATGTAGGTAAAAGTGTGGTAGATAACTAAACGGATATTCAGCAACAATGGATGTTCTATCGTCTAGAGGCAATCCATTACCTAGAACAAGTGCCAGTGTTATACCGTACTTCGGTCACTGCGTCCGTTCTCAACCGACACTAGCCATCTGCAACATGTTGCGCAAACACAGGTGCTCTCTCTATTCCCTCACTCTCATAGCCCGATGGAACGGAAATCTGACACGACCGGAGAGCCTTGACGAATTTGTGGCCCGGCTGGCGCGCGGTATGTTCGACCGCGCCGACGACCACACGAACACCTTAACGGCTTCGCGCCGCTACACACACGGCCCCCGGACGGGCGACCCTATCCAAGAGAACTCCTCCCTACATAGATTAGGGAGTTGAGTAAATCCCTCAATGCCGCAGACAGGCCAACTTCGACAAATTATTTGTGTTAAACACAAATAATTAGATAACCTCCCTTATTTTATAAATTAACCAACTGCGACAAAATCGCCGGAATAAACAAATGCCTTTTTCTAAAAGGTACCCAGGACCAGCACACAGTAGTGTGCCGTGAGGAATGTCCGGGTAAAGGGGTATACCCCGAGGCCCGAAACCTGCAGGGCAGAAAGCCCATGCGGAAGACAACACTGACTCGCAATTCGTAAGTCTCGTCCGGACCGAGCTCGCCGTCGTTAACGTTCATCGGTCGTCGACTTCCACCCGGAAGGAAGAAGTACAGCGCGTCGCTTCGCAGTGGGTGTATGCGCCGTGGGGCGAACTTGGCTTGCGTCGAGCTTCGAGGATGACCCCTCCCGGAATGTTATACTCTCAACACTGCATATCAGCTAATATGCTGAGAAGCAAGATCCGGAGGCCCGGCGTGCTGCTGTCAGGAGAGCGCACGCCTGTTGGTGACATCGGCTCCGCATCGACACCCGTTCTCTGCGGGACTCCGAGGGGCTTCGAGACTCCTGACCCTTCGGAAGCACCTAGCCTAAACCTAGCGCAATACGCAAAAGAAGAGAACCAATAATGCCTTTCCTGTACGGCTCCCAGGACTGGCCCATAGAAATGAGCTGTGATGATTGCCCGGGTAATTGGGTATGCCCCGAGGCCCGAAACCTGCAGGGATGAATAATAGTGGTCCTTCGCAGACGACAATGAACGTTCGAATTTCGTTCGAGAAACGTTCGGGATGTCCAATACAGTTAAGTTCGACATCTCCACGGCTAAGTTCACGGAAATCTTCAGTTCAAAATCAAGATTCAAAAAGTTCCCCGGTTATCACATTTCTCAAGAATTTTCAAGAAAATCGTTGTTTTATTCCCAGTGTCGACCCTAAAAGTTAGGGAAGTGAAGAAAATATACAGTCCACATATTCGACCGGGACCCAGCGTGGATCCGTAATCTCAGGCATCAACCACCTTTTAAGAAGAGGCGTGTGTGTGTTTCTCAAGTAGGCGTTATCGAAGGGTGCGTCCACTGCGTTGTCTCGAACCCAACGTACTGTGACTTATGAATTGAAAAAGCATCACAAAATCCTTTTTAATGAAGAAACACCTCTCGATCCTATTTAATTATCCTTCGCAGCCGAATTGAAACCAGCGATTGAAAACCAGCGTTTAAGAAGATTGTTCAACGAGGGTCATTTGCAACTATAAGAAAGCGGCTGTTAAAATATCCGTCTTGAATTTCGTGTCAAGAGGAAGACGCCCGAGCACCATATTACTTCTGGTGTTTCGGAAGAAGACGCCTGAGCTCCATTCATTGGTGGTGCATCAGATGAAGAAGGACGCCTGTGCGCCATTTCCATTTCTGGCGTTTCAGAAGGAGTCCGAACGTCGTTGTACCTTGTGACGTTTCGAAGCCCGAAGGGAGGAAGTCCCGACACGGTTTTAAGAGTGGATGGTCAGAGCCGGGTCCCAGGCCAACATAAAAGGTCTGTTGGAACAACGCTGGAGAACATATTGTTGCTGTCGGGAGATGGAAGCCAGATTGCTGCCGGGAGATAGAAGAACCAGGGTTGCTGCAGGGAGTGCTCTGTGAAAGCACTCCTTGCTGCCGGGAGTACAAGATCTGTGGTTACAGCCGGGAGAGAGGGCGCCTAGGCAAGGCGTCACTGGCGACGGACACCAGCATAACAAGCACCGACACCTAACGGTGTCAAAATCGGGGCTAGGGCTTAACGCCTTTCGAGGTGGTGTAGACTAACGAGCGAGTCTACCTCAGAACAGCTCGGTTGCGCCGTTACGTCGTGCGTGTTGCAGGGCCTGTGATTAGGCACGCTGAGGGGTCGGACATTCCTCCCGTACCCCGAGCAACCTGTGAACGTCTACTGTCGGACAGTACCTACCTTTCCTTTCCTGCACGAACTCCATCCTTGGGCGGTTCACCGCGGTAGGCTCCATCCCAAGGATGTCAGGGAACGTTAGGGAGTCTTAGGAAGTGTTAGGATAATGTGATAGGGAGGTAGAAAAGGCCAAAGAAGCAAAATCATCAGGAGCAACCACAGTCTCGACATCGAGTAGGGCTACCACAGAAACATCCACCAGTATATTGGATACAAGTACGTCTGCAACAGCTGCGAGCAGTAGAACGGAGGTTAGTGGCACGCGATCTAACGTCACGCGGAAGTATATCGTGACTAGAGGTGAAGTGATAGCCGAAAGCGAAGGTCTAGAAGGGACTAAGGAAGTGGCATCAAAAAAGGCAACGGCAGCCGACCAGCCAGGGAATGGTTTGAAGAACGGCAGTAGGTCATCACGATCGGACCGGCTGAGAGCAAAAATAGAGGCACGGATTAAGTTTCAACGCTCAGAGCTCGAACGAGCTGTAGCGGCTGAAGCGCTAGCCAAGTCACAGTTTGAGCTAGCACGCCTTAATCGGGAAGAGGAGATCGACTCGAGTGAGGATGATGAGGAGCATAGTGTTCAAGTGGAACCATTCACAAGGAGTTGGGTTCAACACTCAATTATGAGTGCGCCAGTTGGCGAAGTGCAGCCAGATGTGGCTGATAAGGAATCACGCCACTTAGAAGCGGGGATCCGGCGCTACTCAATGGCAAAACCACACGCGAGTGAAGTGTCAGTGTTGACCGACGCGATTGTGAATGCGATCAAAGTGGCGGAAAAAAATAAGACTTCCACGCCTCATATGTTACATGAACTTCCGGTCTTCGAAGGAGACGCAAGTGAGTGGATTGTATTCAAGACGATGTTCGAAGATACGCGTGAATACTTTTTACTTTTAGGAGTGCAAAACGTGGCACGCCTTAGGAAGGCCTTAAGATGAGCTGCCAAGGAAGCGGTAAGGTCGTTATTATTTACGGTATGTGAACCCGATGAAATAATAAGTGCATTGGAAAGAAGATTCGGTAGAGTTGAGATGCTTATTCTATCCGAAATTGAAAATGTAAAGAAAAGGCCAAAATTAGCAGAAGATGACAGAAATATTGGCACCTTTGCCAGTAAAGTTATGAATATGGTTGCGTCAATACGTGCGTTAAAACAACCACAATATTTACACTCACCGGAGCTAGTGAGCCGCATAGTGGATAAGTTTTCCATTGTGATTAAATTCAAGTGGTGCGAATATCGAACACAATTCTCTACGGAGCCAGAGCTACAAAGAATGGCTAATTTTTTAAACCATTAAGTAAACAGTTTGGTTCGTCGTTCAATACGGAACATAATTTCGAAAAAAGGATGCGTCCCGAAATTAAACCTCGAACTGTACACGTCGCGAAGGAGTCTACGCGCCACTGCGCCATAGGTGAGCGTAGCGAACGTAGTGAGCGTTGTAAAACGGAAACGCGTGACCGACGAAAGGTTATGGCTACGCAAGAAAAACCTAAAAATAAAATAACTAGAAAGTGTGTTATATGTAATAAGGAGCACTTTGTGAAAAGTTGCTATAAGTTTAAAAATATGGACAACCGCGACAAATGGGAAGCGGTTAAAAAGGCAAATATATGCTTTCAATGTTTGTCACCCTATCATAGGTGGGCAAAATGTAAAGCTAAGGAATGCGGTGTAGATGGTTGTAGTATGGCACACCATAAGTTTCTACACAGGAGCCCTGAAAAAGAAACGTTGCTATCAAAAGGCGACGGGAGTAAACAATCGCATATTACTACTGTTAATACAGTGCATGCAATAGCATGTGCATATTTAAAGATTATACCGGTCGAGTTGTATGGACCTAAAGGTTAGGTCAAGACCACAGCTCTTCTGGATGAAGGTTCAACCATGACTCTCATAGACGAGCATATGGCTCAGCAGTTTACGCTCCGAGGCCCAAAGGAGGAGTTACGAATTGGGGGCATCGAAGGTAAGGTTCACGCAACTTAGAGGAGATAAGCGTACAAACGATTAAATCATTTAATCTTTCTCCACAAGCAGTAAGTCGAGAGTTGTTAAAGCGATGTTCATTTGGCATCCATTGAGGGTGAACTATATTATGAAAGCTCCAAACCTACCATATTAATTGGTCAGGATAATTGGCGTCTTATAGTTACTCGTGAATTAATTTCAGGAGATTAGAATCTTTCTGTGGCTTCACTCACCAAACTGGATTGGGTTTTGTATGGTCACATGTTAGATGGAATCAAGCCGGTTAAGATTGTTAACCATATTTCCATCAAAAAGGAACAGGTAATGAAAACGTTAATTAAATATCATTTCGATCCCGAGTCGTTAGGTATAGCCGCGCGTAAGCCGATTAACGATCCACAGGAGACGATCCGGGTAACATGTTCTAGGCGAGCTTGTTACGGTGGTCGGATAACGAAGTTATGCCGTCAAATAGAGTGCAAGCAGAAAATCGCTTATTCAACATCAAGAAGAAGCTCGATAAAAATGTAGGATTGAAAAAAGAATATGAGAAAAAAAATGACAATCTTATTGGTAGTGGTTACGCCGAGAAGGTTAATCGTAATTTCGTTTCTACAAGGACACGGTATCTTCCACATTTCGCGATTACACACCCATAGAAGAAAAAGATTCGAATCGTATTTGATGCAGCTGCCAGAACCAACGGGCGGTGCCTTAGCGACGCTTGTTGGCAGGACTGCAATCATTGCTCTGAGTTTTACTACGGTTCCGAGAAGGAAGCATGGCAGTGATGGCAGATATTAAAGAAATGTTTTTACAAGTCAAAGTAAGAGAAGAAGGCAGAGGTAGTCTCCGCTTTCTGTGGCGGCACAATCGTGACGCGCCACCAGAAGAGTGTAGAATAACTTCCCTTATTTTTGGGGCGGCGTCTTCTCCGTGAACAGCACAGCACTTAAAAACTGTCACATCCTTGCTTATAATCGTAGGTTACAGATTATTTAAATTAATTGCTGGTTATCTCTTTACCTGTCTCTTTCTAATGTCATTTTATAAAAAAAGAGCGAACAACTTTAAGCATTTTTAAATTGAACGTTCATTTTAAGGAGTAAGGCCGCATGCTACTACATTTTGCGTAGATTGAACTAAATACTAATATTTACGGACTTTTTCATAAAAAAACAATGCCTATTTAAAATCTTTATGGTTTCGTAGCAGTACTGTCGTCGAGCCACAACCAAAATGCACTGAAACCTGAATCGCGCTATTAATGTTCCAAAGTTAGCGCTCTATATACACAAGAACTCCGAAATAATACACGGCACGTTAGCCGCCCCCCGGGCTGAAAACCTTTCCTTCAACGGCCACAGTTTCTCTTTCCTTTCTCTAAAAGAAAAGAAAAAGTGACATATATAGATATAGTTTAGTTTTGTAAAGTTATAGCCTATATACGCCCCACTGCTGGGCACAGGCCTCCGCTCATTTCTGAGAGGGTTTAGGGCAAGGAATTGTCCGCCGCGCTGCCCCAATATATCATCAACATCACTAACGATTATAGTTAATTTATGGTTAATGGATTCCAGCTAGTCTAGGTAGACTACGACGTCAGGGTGTTAAACACCACAGAATATTAAAGCTCAGGAAATTTCAGAATTTAAAAAATAATTTAAAAGGAGACGGTTCGATATTGTATGAAGGCCTGGTTTTCTACAAGTAAGAAAATAAACTAAAATAATATATTATACCACTTTTGGTCATTCAAATCCACGAATTTGCTCTTATTTCAGTGGTATTTATATTTCAATTTCACCAAAAACTGCAACACTAATGGCGAATTGATGTTGCTTTGACATTAGCTTTCAACAGACATAAGGTTATTCATCAATTTCTTGACAGATATTTGAATTCTGAAATGCTGTGTTATTCTTATCACTGATAGCCTATAAGGTGGATTTATTATGGACAATGGCTAAAATGTCTCGAAACATGGGGATGTGCTATTTTGGTCTCGGTACAAGTATTTTCTATACTCGGTACATTCTTGTTGATATTTGCATGAAAATATCAATGCAATCCAGGAGTTTGGAATAAAAAAAATATCACACTACCTACGTAATTTCATGACTCAAGTCAGACATAACATTTGACATACAATTTTGTGACTGGAAGAGCGCCATCTTGTTAAATCATCAAAAATTTGTATTGCACTTTTATTTTAGCAAGTTGTTTAATTCGATTTATTCTCTCATTTTATTTTAAATAAAATCCCTGAATTTATCGCTTTTTTACGGTATAGTGTACATATACTGGGCCTGAAGTGGGCCGTCTCCTTTTTGCTACCGTTATAGGATATCAAGTCTGCAGTTTTTTAGTCGTTATTAGGAAGAGGCTGCTGCCCATCTCCTGATTTGTTTCCCTGTTTCCACGTTACGGAGTATTGGATATTCTTACACCGCCACTACATTGTAAATTAATAAACAAAAATGAAATCCGTATAAATAATTTTTTGATGTAATCATTTTTCACAAATAATATAAGAAATCATTATCATGATGGATTTCACATCCAACATTTTACTACTTTCCGTTATTATAATAAATGTTTTCTTCAATCGTTGTAATTTCCCTTCTGACACGATCTTGATTAAATTCAGTAACGACTCGTGATCAAGAAATTTTTCCTTCCCTTTTATTCGTAATTGAGTTAAAAATAGCAGAATAATTCTGATGCTCCCACTTTTTGCTTCACAGTTACGAAAGGCAATTTTTTGAAATACTTTCGTGACGAAGTTACATACAATAATTGTTTCGCTATATTTTGCGCTCCTACAATTTCAGTATATCCTTTATTCACAAATGTTTTCGTAAAGGGCTGCTACTTCCTTTTATAGTGTATTATAATTTGAATTATATAAACTTTTTTTATAACAATATTTAAAAAATACCGGCAATGCTACTAAAACTACTAATAGCCCTTTAACGACTTCTGATATGTTTTAGTGCTTGCAAAGGTGTGGTTCATGACAGTAATCGGGTGGCGGATTCGAACCGACGCGCTTTGAGTTCGTGGTCCGCATCCTGCCATTATACTGCTGTTGGTTAGTGTCGTGTCGTTTAATTAAAGTACTATAAGTGCCGGTAGTACATAAATATGCATTATATTTCACTACACCAGCTTGAACAAATGACAAACTCAAGGAAAGGAAGGTTATCGGATCGCAACCTCGTACTGGTAAGGGAAGTGTTGTAAGATATGCAGAAACTCGATGATACACGTGGCTCAGGATCGTACATTGAGGCATACCTTAAGGGAGACCTATGTTCGAAAGTGTACATGTGAAGGGCTTTTTATAAGAGTGATAAACGAGCACAAAGTCCGTCTGATGGTAAGTGAATATTGTAACCCATAAACATCTACATTCATCCTCGATTAAGAATCAAAATGGAGATGGGTAGTCACTCCTGAGAGCTGTAATGGAATGCCTCGTATCGAGTTTAATGGTTCGGTTCTAAGCACTCATCATACTAAACAGCACTTTTAAGCTGATGTTTTAGACTGATATTCGTTTAAAACGTTGTCCTGCTCCGGAGGAGCCGACATATCCTTGCTGTAACCATAATTTATCTACTTAAAAGATTCCTCTACCACGTTGAGCCACGTAAATGTACTAGAGTGGCAACTTCGTACCGGTAAGCGAAGTATAGGGTGCCCTCCCCCCTTAATGGAGTGATAACCTAGTAAGAGATGCAGGAAGTCGATAAACGTAGGTGGCTGAGGATCGTGCTTTGCGGAATACCTTGGGGGAGGCATATGTTCAACAGTGGACTTGTGAATGGCAGTAATAATAATGATGATGATATCTCACTCTGTGTGTATATAAGGTTCAAAATACACCCAAACTAAATATTTGTAACGACTACCTTTTAAAACATTTTAACTTAATAAAACAAGGTTCAGCTATAATGTTAAGTTTTACCATGCAGCTTTCTGCTTTATCGGACAGTTTTATGGTCAGTGGTATAGTAGTAGTAAATATTTATCTTAATATGAAATACTCGTAAAAATCTCGAGTCACGATTTTCTTTCACGCTTATCCCAGAAACCACTAAACCGATTTTAATGAAATTTTGTAAATGTGTCTTGCTTGCTTCCACTTGAGAAATAAAATGTTTCTATCCCGATAAATGACACTCAATATTTTTTTGTAAAATTAAGGATGTTTCATAATACATATTGTCGTCGAAATAGCTGAACAACGTCTGCTTAGCAAGCTAGTATTATTATAAAATTTAAAAACAAATCCTATACTGTTAGGCATTCATTGTATTAAGAAATAATATAGACCTATGTTAAGTAACGTATGGTAAGAATCTCCGGTGGAGGTTCAGTTGCCACCTCCGACGACTCGACCTGGCAACATTTAACACACGCACCCTGAGGACTGAAGAGAAGATCCTGGAGCTGGAAGAAGAGATAGACAATTTGCGCTGTAGTATTATAGGATTATCTGAGGTCCTAAGAGAGGGGGAGGACTCGGTAATTCTCGAATCCGGAAACATGTTCTATCACCGGGAGGACGACCATCTGTATCAAGAAGGTGTTGGATATATCATCCATATGTCTCTCATTAACAACCTTTTAAAGATTAGGAGTGTATCGACAAGGGCCTCTATTCTACTCAGAATCACCAAACGGTATTGGCTGAAGGTCTGTATGACCTATGGTTTACGCGCCAACGTCGGAACATCCCGATGAAGAGGTGGAGGAAATGTATGAGGATATTTCTAGAACCATGCATTCCTCCAAAACTCAATATACGGAGTTAATGGGAGACTTCAATGAAAAACTCGGCACAAGAAAGAACGGTGAGATGAAGGTAGGGAAATTTGGGATAGAGCAACGGAACCCAAGGGGTCAGCAGCTGGACGACTTCATGGAGAAAGAGGGACTTTTATGATGAACTCTTTCTTCCAGAAGCTGCCCTACAGAAAGTGGACTTGGTCGAGCACTGACGGTTCGACAAAAATGAGATTGACTTCATTTTGACGACCAGACGCCAACTGTTCAGTGATGTCTCAATGATCGCAAGTGTGAAAACTGGCAGCAATCACCGAGTGGTTAGAGGCACACTGAATCGAAACCTTAAGTTGGAGATGTCTCATGCGACGAAGTCAACGCTCCGTCCCCCTCGTGCTCTAATCCAGAATACCGAAACCTTTCAGCTCGAGTTACGTATCCGCTTTCAGTGCCTAGAAGACTGCAATGCAGTGGACGATATAAATGACAAGCTCGTAGAAACTGTCGGTGCGGTTCGAGCAAAGTTTTGCAAGACCCGCCGCAGAAGAACACGAAAACTATCCGATCATATTCTTAATCTCATGGCTTTTAGACGGGAGATAAGGCTGAAAATGTCAACAGATTTGACAGCATACAGGCAACTGAACAGACAGATCTCCAAATGCGTGCGGCGAGACCTACGCAACTTTAATACTGCTCGTATTAAAGAAGCGATCGAGCGCAACCAGGCCTCCAAAGTCTTTGCCAGAGATCTGTCTGCCAGAAAGAGCCAACTGTCAAAGCTGAAGACTGAGTGTGACAGCATCGTTTCCGGGACACCTGAGATTTAGAGTGAGATTGCGAGATTCTATGGGCAGTTGTACACATCATCGTTGGAGCCACTCGCAAGTGTGAGTAACGATCCAATAGAAAGTCTTATCCGACACTATTCCGATGATATCCCAGATGTCAGTCTGAGTGAGATTAGAATGTCTCTCCAGCACCTTAAAAACGGCAGGGCTTCAGGCGAGGATGGAATTACTGAAAGCGGGTGGAACACCGGTACTTGAAGTCCTTCAGAAGCTCTTCAATTCCTTCCTCCATGGTGGCGTACATGGTCCGTCCTCCGCAGGCGTGGAACAGAAGTGCAATGATCTTGTTCTTTGAGAGAGGCGACGACGCTCTCTTGAAGAATACAAACCGATTTCTCTTCTGAGACGCGTCTACGTGCTATTTTCGAGAGTTATTACAAATCGTCTCGCACGCAGACTCGATGACTTCCAGACTCCCGAATGAGCCGGTTTCCGAAAGGGCTTCAGTACCATAGACCACATATATAACCTGCGGCAGATTGTACAGAATACCGAAGAGTACAATCAGCCACTTTGCCTGGCGTATATGGACTATGAGAAAGCCTTTAATTTCGTCGAAATTTGGGCGGTGCTACAGTCCCTCTAGCAGTGCTAGGTTGACTGTCGGTATATCGAAGTGCTGAAGTATTTGTACAGTAGGGCTATGATGGCTATCCGAGAACAGAACCAGAATTCGAAACCTATCCAACTGCAGATAGGTGTAAGACAGGGTGACGTTGTATCCCCGAAATTCTTCATCGCTGCGTTGGAAGACGTTTCCAAGCTACTGGACTGGAAAAGCTACGGTATTAATATCAATGGCGAGTACATCACTTACTTACGATTTTCCGACGATATAGTCCTTATGGCAGAATCACTGGAGAACCTAAGCACTATGCTTAACGTCCTTAATGGTGTCTCTCAACGGATGGGTCTTAAGATGAACATGGACAAAAGAAAAATCATGTTTAATGTCAATGTCACACCTATGCCGGTAGTTGTTGGGAGCACTACGCTCGAAGTTGTTGACGAGTACGTTTACCTGGAAGAAATATTCCAACTAGGTAAGTCCAACTTCGACCGAGGGGTCAATCGACACATTTAATTCGCCTGGGCAGCGTTCGGGTAATTACGACACATCTTCTCGTCAGGTACACCTCAAACTCTGGAAACTAGATTGTACAACCAGTGCGTGTTGCCAGTGGACTTATGGAGCTGAAACGTGGTCCTTTACTGCTGGCCGTATGAGGATGCTCAAGGTCGCTCATCGAGCTATGGAAAGGGCTATGCTTGGAGTTTCTCTGCGTGATAGACTCTAAAATGAGGATATCCACAGTAAAAGCAGAGTGACGAAGATAGTCCAACGGATTAATTAGCTGAAGTGGCATTGGGCCGGCCATATAACTCGAAGAACCGACAACTGTTGGGGAAAAAATGTTCTCCAGTGGCAGCCTCGTACCGGTAGGCAAAGTGTAGAACGACCACCACCATATGGAGTAACAAACTGGTAAGACATGCAGGAAGTCGATGGATGGGAGATGAGTGGCTCAGGATCGTGCTTTGTGGTATTACTTGGTGGAGGCCTATGTTCAGCAGTGGACTTGTGAAGGGCTGTAATGATGACGATGATTAAATAAAGTCATCTCCGATTTCTGAGAAGTTAGGGAGTAATTAGTCTATTAGTGATTTTGCGTGTTAGTTGTTAGTTTATAGAGCAAGGGTGACCAATAAGAATTTGTTCGTTCATAATATGTATATATTATGTTCAACATGCAGTTGACAAGCCGCAAACAACAGTTAAGCTAGGCTTAAAAACGTTGTCGGGAAAAAATCGCTTCAGAGTGATAAGATCGCCTTTTATACCTTCTATATAATTTATTTACTTTAGTATTCCTTTTAATGTGTACTGGCATAAAATAAAGAATTTTATTGATTAATTGATACAGAATCCCTCACGATGTTTCCATCACCGCCGAACCCGTGGTATGTTAGAATTTGCAATTGCAATTAACAGTTCTTTTGCGCCGGGTTGCTGGCGCCGGTGTTTAAATCCGGTTTCCTCGCGTACTGTGAAATTCAGGGCAAGTGGTTAGCCCTTGAGCTAGGACCAGGGCTCTTAACAATATGTTATCATAAAGAAAAATATGGCATTAGAGGACTTGCATTCCAATGAACATGTAGCTTTAAATTACAACCCACTACAAAAGGTGTGCCACAAGATACAATTCTTGGTCCTTTACTTTTATTTTATATATTATTAACCTTCCATTGGCAATCGATCAACATTGTACTCTACATGCGTACGATATATTAGTTATAATAACAGGTAAAGAAAAGCCATCTGATTATGAACTTAAAGTTAACAATACTATCACATATACAATAAATTGGCTCGAAAGTAATGTTGCGCGCCTAAGTTGACGTCACGTGACGAAGGTAGCGTGAAGGTCCGTCGTTTGGAAGAGCAACTGCGGGATGGATAAGAGAAAGAGGCCCGCTGACAAGAGGAACAGGTCCGTCGCGTGGAAAAGCAGATGCTCCTCATGAAGGACCTTCACGCTACCTTCGGGAAGGAGATAAAGGAGGTGAAGGATAGGGTTGCTCAG
>DWHP01003814.1:0-13062 GCA_018247895.1 Parnassius honrathi
ATATATATGTACTACGCATTAGATTTGGTATTCCGAACACTTACTAAGTACAACTGAACTGTACTGCAATCCGTACACCTGTTATTGTGACTTCGATATTCATGCAGTCAGGAGCGGCGCTAATAATAATTTTATATTAAATTAGCACATATGCAAAATTTTAAAAAATATACTCGATTAACAATATAAATTTTATTTTAATTAAGATTAAGAATCAAAATGCGGATGCGTTGTCACAACTGAGGACTAAGATGGAATGCTTCGTTTCCAGTAAAATAGGGTCTCCGGATATCTACACCATACGAAATACAGCAGTATTAAGCTGCTATTTTACGCTTGTATTCTGTGAGAGCGTGGTTCTTCCCCGGTCACCACCTGTGCGCCACGGACCGATTTGTGCTACAACCATAATATAACTGCAGCGTGGCTCTAGCACGTATGAAAATGGGAGTCCCATGCTCAGCATGGTTGTAATGAATAAATGGTTCAAAAGCAGGGGACTCTTTTACTGGTAACAATACATTCTATCTAAAATTTCGAACTGTGTGCTCTGTGTTTGAAACCCTTATTTATATAAAATATAAAATAAACAGTAAATGATAAAAATAAGGCACGGATTATAAAATAGTGGCTAAAGGCCAAAATGCGGTTAAGCCTACGTTTAGCCCGTTGCAACTAGGTCAACTGCACATTTTGCAATTAGTTAAAGTTACGTGTATTCGATTTGTCCGAATAATTTATAAATAACTAGCTGTCTGCCCTGGCTCCGCATGGGTGATATTTGAATACAACAGCGCCACCTACGGGGTCCAACTATGCCTATAATAACCTTTGCGGAAGTGCAAGCAATATATATTTACCGCAATCTAACGAACTATATGGCAGCGCATAAAATACGAACAAACTTAAATTAATTTTTATATATTAGATATAAACGTACGCGATTTTGAACCGGCCCTAGAGCTAATGGTCTCGCACCTTAATCTACTGCTTTCATATTTTTCACAAAATTAAAAGAAGTCAGTCAATTTTAACATTATTTGGAATCTACAATACCTAGAGTTTTACCCGAAGACAACTTGTCACACAATTTTTAACTTAGAATTAAACAAATTTTAGTCGGCTAAACCTAGGTGAGCCGTATTAGCTCAAGGCTTAGCACTCGCTGTTACCGGGTGCTATCCTATCTCTGTCGACACTGATTTAACACGTGCGGGGCGGTAAAGAAAAACATCGTGACGAAACCTGCATGTCTGAGAAATAAGAAAAAAATGTTACTAAGTTCGCTAACACGCGTTGGGGCAGACAATTCCTTGCCCTAAAACCCTCTCAGAAATGAGGGGAGGCCTGTGATCAGCAGTGGAACGTATATCGACTGTAACTTTTTAAATCTGGGTGTGACCGCACTTTGACTTAGCCGTGACATATTTAATCAGTGATAGGTAATTAAATACACTTTTGTCTGAAGTTATTAAAAACAAACAACAGTTACGCGTTTTTAAAACGCGAAACATTTGTTAAAATGTTTTAAACGAACAATATACTGTACGCACGCACACTATAAATAAACGCACGTAATTTTAATTACACATTCCGAGCTCACAATGCGAACGTTGTTCGGACTGTACAAATAAATAGTTAGCGGCCGTGACGCTCACATACCGCCATCTGTTGGGGACAGTAGGTAGGTTTTATTTAGATCGATAGTAGCTCGATGGAGAATGAAACGTGGCTGTAAAACTAAGAGTGCCGTTATGAGACTTTCTGTTTAAAATAAAATATTTTATTTTAATGTCATGTAATAAAAATGTATACATGCTTATAATCATTAAGGAGGAGAACAAGGTTAAATTATTAAAATTTATTGTACATTAGTGATCCGCTCCGGCTTCGCATGGGTGATTTTTATATCTCGACAATATAGCCACCTACCGGGTCCAAATGTGAATCTAAACCATCTAGAGACTCATTCAAGATTACACTAAAAACTTCATCAAAATCGGTCGGGCACTTTTTGAGCTTTGGCGAGATTTTTATATATACAGATTATATTTAGAGTGCTTTTCGTCCTATTGGACGAATTTTATAACAACTTGAACGCGTACATTATGTGATGTGTGTATAAGATATAGATAAATAGGTATCTTTTTAGAGAACAAGCGTGACAAAGTACACAGTTCGCTTGACGATAAGTAAATGCTGTAGCCCATAGATATGACCCTTCATCTACTCGTATTATAGATTCGTCACGAGTACCTACTATTAAAAGGCATGTCAGGTGCCTTGTTTTTATTTAACCTCTCAACTCCCAAGCGGCCGAATTCGGTCGCGGCGATATTCCGTCAAATACCAAGCGACCAAATTCGGCCGCACCCACCCACAACACATTAACCTACAACTTTTCTACTTTTCTATGAAGAAGTGTGGCATTATAGGCTCAATATGAAATTTTCTATCCTCTAGTGCAATAAAAAGTCACTTACTCTATGGTTATTCATTTATAATCTACGTTCATTACGTACGCCATTTTCGTGTAGATTATCATAATAAATATAATATCTTATGTTTTGTCGTGATGATTTTTGGATTTTTCTAGTGTTTTAGTATAGTGTTTTATTATAAAATTGGTATGAAAATTTTTGTGTAAATATAATTTATCTTTTTACGTAAATAATTTCGAGTAATATATAGAAATAATAGCGATTTTAACACAGTTGCATTTTGCTTCTATTTTACGATGCTATTCTTTAAGAGTATTGTCCTTCCCCCGTCCAGCTGACCTATTTATACAATAAGAAGAAAGCGTTGATCGCTTTCTTTTTATTATTCAGGCCGTAAGCGTCCACCACTGGACGATCTAGAGGTCTCTCCCATGTAGAAAGATTTGCTTTAAACAATCTTCATTTCCTTAAACAATCTTCATTTACTTAAACATTGCCACTGTCGAAAGATTTTCCTTAAACATCACTCTTGGTGGTTTGGCAGGTATCAGAAGCCATGAACCTCAGACCCTGTTTCTTGTCGTCGATATGGATATTTTACGACTGGCATAAACGAGATGATTATACCACCGTCTATCGGGTGCCAGAAGATCCTTCTGGCATATCTCGTAGTTGCCTCTTACGACACCCATGTGATTAATTCTCTTAAGCCGCCATTGCTGCTAAGGACAGTGTAACAAGAGAACCTGTTTATGCCAAACACACACTAAAGTAAATCCAGACACGCTTATACGCCCTTCATTTAGTGTCCACAATAAGCCTAGGTTGCGGGTTACTTTCAATTTTTGCTTGAAAAACCCTGACGATATTTTACCTCTCAATTTGGAAGAATGCTAGATTAAGCTAGCCAGCAAAGATAATACAATCGCTATGATTTACATTATATTGATATGTAACATAACATAAACTATTAATACTCCTGTCACCCAAACCCTACCCCAGAAAGAGGCTATGGACTACGTTAAATGGTTGCTGTGACCTATAGACATCTACATCTATCCTCGATTACGAATCAAAATGCAGATGCGTTGTCAGCAACAAGGACTTAAATGGAATGCCTCATTTCTGGTTAAAAGGGTCTCCGGTTTTCTACACTCACCATACGAAACACACCAGCTTGAAGCTGCTATTTTACGCTACTATTCTGTGAGAACGTGGCCCTACCCTAATCGAGCCGGCCCATTCGTGCTACAACTGAAATACTAAAATAGCTGCAGCATGGCTCTACCACGTAAAATTGGCATGATCCTGACATACCTCTATCGCTTCTTTCACATACATAATCTTCACTTGTCGGTTAAAATTACCCTTAATTCTAATTTATGATCTTCTATCGTATCTATGTTTTTAATTTCAATATATCGCCAATTAAATGAATGAAGAAATGCGTTGCAATGCATTATTTTAACTGATTGTCATTCATAAATATCAAACGCCTGCTATTTTACTGCGCGCACACACATTCAAAGGGGTCACTCGGTCGACAAAAAGGTTGTGCGTGTGTGTGTGTGTGTTGTTGTTGTGTACGGGCACTCCTCTGCGTGTGATCCGCACACAGAGGAGCGCCCGTACGCGTAGTTGTTGCAGAAATCACATTCAATTTGAGATAATTGCAATTAAAAGTAGAAGCCTTATTTACTCATATTTTCAAAAACCGGAATAACGGTATAGCATTATTTATAGATTTTAACTTAAATAGAAAATTTGACTACTCTTTAAAAGTAACCTTTTATAGATCAAAATTATCCTTCATACTGTTTTAATCCCCGTAGTCCCCACAATGTCACAGTATTGTATGAAAATTATGATGAATAAATTATTTGTGTCCTCCAGCGTTATTCGCAGTTCCTCTGTATTGTTTCCCACGAGAGCGAGATGAGTTCCCGAGGATTTACGAGCTAGGCTATGGAAATACGTTCCGTATATTGTGCCCGGATAAAGTACGCGGCCCTTGTCAATTTATTTTAATGTGAAACGTGTAAAATTAAACAGATATGGGAACAATCTGAGGTTTTATACATTAAGAAGTACATTATTTTTATTTCCGTGTATCGTTTCCTTTACTTTCTTTAAGAAGATAGTATCTTCTTTTCATAAATCTGTCTGTTGTCCACTGCTGGACACAGGCTTCTCCCACACTTGAGACAATTCGTATTGATCGCCATACAAAATAATACTTTAAAGTTTAAAATTACGTGACTCTAAACGGGACGCCCTTAAACTTTTATGATTTTAAAAATAAAACACATAATATACAGTCCGGTGGGTTCGCTTTCGGTATTTTTCAAACAACTGATTGTTATTAAAGCATATATTGTAAAAAATAAAAAAAATCATAGCTTTTAGTTTGAAAATGAAAGTATTGAATTATATATATAGGTAACGTTTAAGTCACCTGAATGTTAGTTGTAATCAAATTGATTGACACAGTAATTCTGGTACCCGCGGAGCGGACATATACACGCTGCTACGTTTTTGTGTATCATAAAATGTCATTTTTACCCGTTTTAGGGTCAGCGGGACACGTAGTATAAAGCTTAAAACGGTAGTTAGCTTAAAAGATCGAAGTAATTTGACACGTAGCCAGTCTGTACATTTCTTAAGGCTGAATCAGTCGGTCTTTTTTCAACGGTATGATGGTTACTCAGTCGTATTACGATGTACATCCAAAACTAAGCATGATCCCAATACGAAAACCATCGAGAAAAGTTGATACTTATATCAACGATTCGCTTTTACGATAACAGAACAGTAGAAAATATAGATTTGAATGTGAGAAGCCGTGAAACATCTCTATTTACAATACCTGGTGTGGGACATCGCACTTACAGAATACCAGCCTAAAACTGCTGTGTTTCGTATGTTATTCCATCGTACTCCTCAGGGGGATAACGCATCTGAATTTTGATTCTCAATCGAGGGTGGATAATGTCCTCCAGACCGAATTTCGTCCACGGCGGCCTGCCTCAACGAAGACTAGCCATCGGCGCAGTACAGGATTATAGTGCACAAGTGTATGCGCAAGCACTAGTGCACCCTCTATTCCCTCACTCTCATAATCCGACGGGTCGGTAAACTGACACGACCGGAGAGAGATCAGGCGCAGGACCAACGGCTTTACGTGCTTTCCGAGGCACGGGGTTGAGACACCGCCAAGTTCCTTCCTGACGGGCAGGTACTGAGAATTTCTTGACGGAAAAACTCAATAATTGATTTTTTGGCCCGACCCGGGATTCGAACCTAGGACCTCATGATTAGCAGTCGCACTACTGCAACCACTGGAACAATGAGGCAATCAATAAATATTCGTTTACCGAGCACAATAAGACAATATTTGATTTATGAGTCTAACCTCCGTAAACAGTATGATGACTTCATTTAGCCGTGTTTAGGAATTCGAAATAATAACAATGCCGCAAGTGTACAGAACATACCTATTTGTATCGGCAGGATTATAAAAGCAAAATGTATATTAACTTCCCAGTGGGAAGTTATTGTAATGGGCCCAATTTTGCAAATTGGAAATTTTAACATATCTCCACCTTTCAAGCTCTTTAGAGTCGAATAGTATGGTTTTTAAGAGGATGTTCGTGTGTGCACATGTGCGTATGTATGTATGTTCGGATTCAATTTTCGCCTCGTGTATCTCGAGAACAAAGAGTGATATTGACATGGGACCAATTTCATTTAACGCATAATTATGTAACTCAGACCTCATTAAATTTTGAGCAAAAATCGGTCGAGTGGTTTATTGAGCCGAACGAAAAATTGTGTAAAATATTAAAACATATGACATTTTTTTATTTTTTCCACTGGGAAGTTACGTGTGGACCTTTCAGGTCGCACCTAGACAGTTTTGTTTCCTTTGTGGTTGTGTACGTTTTATATAACTTAGATACTAATTAATGTTATAATAAATGATTTCCAATAAATTAATTTTATTTAAAACATAGAAGTTAGTTGTGGCTTAATAAGCCACATTATGTAATTACATATTGTATTCATTAGAACTGTCACAATATGAGGCATATTCATAAAAGTCTTTATCAATAACAAAACGCTGTTTGACTACAACAGGCTAATATCAGTTGTTACAACATAATGTTGTATTCAGTAAAATAAAACAATGTGTTGGTCAACATACGCAGACGTAGAGGTCACGTATTATCGATAATTGCAAGCGTAAGGTTTAATCACTGTGTAGTACTACCTACGTAATAAACAACAATGTGAAATACCCTGTAAATATATAATGAGTATTATTTTTTTGTCTTGAAGCAAATCGTGATTGTAATGCTAAACGTTTTATTGATTAGACAGGTAAGTAAATAATCTAAGTGCTAAACGTAGTTCCAGCATAACAATATGGTAAAAGAAAACAATATATTGCGCAATGCTTTATGTTATGCTATTAACTATTTACACAAGACTAGTTATAAACAAAGAAACGGTGTTCAGGTAACACTAAAACCATACTCAAATTTTGACGCACTCACACATCCCTTGCAGGGCACACAAATATGCACTTTGATGGTTTCGAATGATTTTAGTTGAATATGTATGCGTGAGTTTGTGTTCTTACAATAAGTTGAGCATAATTTTGGTTTGGATTCGGCATCCATTGGAATGTACGTATAGCACTCGCACATCCCTTGCAGGACACGCTAAAATATGCACTTTGATGGTTTCGAATGATTTTAGTTGCATATGTATGCGTGAGTTCGTGTTCTTACATAAGTTGAGCATAGTTTTGGTTTGGTTTCGGCATCCATTGGAATGTACGTGTAGCACTCACACATCCCTTGCAGGCAGGATACGCACAAATATGCACCTTGATGGTTTCGACTTTCGAATGATTTTAGTTGCATATGTATGCGTGAGTTCGTGTTCTTACAATAAGTTGAACATGGTTTTGGTTTGATTTCGGCATCCATTGGAATGTATGTGTAGCACTCTCACATCTCTTGCAGGATACACACAAATATGCACCTTGTTGGTTCATTACGTACAATATATCATTATTGGTCCGACCGTTAAAAACAGGGGATAATTTTCACAACTGAATCTTCGTGTTAGATAAAGTTAAGTGATTAGAACACTTACGTTGGCATTTGAATTTCACAAATATCAATTCTGTTGAGCAGTGCAAGGCACGTCTCGACTCGTACTATGCGCTGGCGACGGTGATATTATAAGAAAAAGAGTTTCGTAGTTTTTAATGACAAAAAATTGCACATTTAAAGCGTGAAAAATCTGCTTTTGGCGCCCACATCACCTTAACATCAATAGTATAAAACTTTAATGTTTGTCGCTAATAACCAAGGCGATCATTGAGTTCGTGGGCCATCCATTTGTCAAGCTTTTTTACCTTGCTAATTGGACGCAAATCGACCCATATTGTTTTGATGCTAACGTTGCTGATGTTACGTGCTTGTGCCGCGTTGCTGTTTTGACTAGAGAAAAACTTCTCTAGTCATTGTTGCTGTCACAATGGTACTCATATTCCATAATTACTCGAATTTTCAACGTATCCATCATGACGAAAAAGACAAATGCCATGAAAATATAACGCTAATCAATAAATAAATGACTAATTTTGAAAAAAAAATCCATGTATTTATAATAGAATTAACTTGAAATTAGAATTTTTTTTTAATTTTCAAAACAAAAATTATTTTGATTTGAAATGGCCAGTAGTGCAAAAAGGCAAATTCATAGCTAAATACCAATTATATCATAAAATATGGCTTATTTAAGTGCATAATTAGTTCATATAAGAATGTATTTAATGTACGAGTATATGGACCACAGTAATCACTTACCGTCATGTGGAATGTGTGCTCGTTCGTTACCCTTGTTCTAAATAACAATACGTACCCTTATTCTAAACATAAAATGATAAAGATATTAAGTTTTATTTCGTAAACACCTTCCACGTTTAAAACATTGATAATTGTGACTCAGTTTTAACCAACACAAATTAAACTCTGAATCATTCTTAGATGATTCAACGAAGTCGCCATAAAAGGTGTTGTTTCGGATAAATTAACGGCTTACCTCATTTATGTAATTAATTATTGATTATTTAATAACCGTTTATTTAATAATTTATTCACCGGCTCATTTAAATTGTCAGAATGTTAAGTAACATCCTCAATATGTTGTAATTTTTCTTTTCTTCTTAAGAGTACGAGTAGATAAAGTCCCACCCTCTTATTATTTTATATTTATATTACTTCTACAGCCATACAACAGTGCTGGAACTACTGTAGTCCGTTCTGAATGTGAGACATTCCACCTTAGTCCTCAGAGGTGACGATGCAGCAGTCTGCTGTTTTCTTTGTTTGAAGTTGGCTGTAGGTGTCCATGTACAGCAGAAGCCGTGGCTACAGTCTACCTGTTGGTAAGTGTACCAAGTGGATTGTAATTTCGTTTGCCAATTTAGTTTTATAAAAAAAAATTCTTTGGATGCTCAAGCTCACCAATAACGTATCATGTAGACTGTACGCTAGTTTATCACCCGTTTTAGGTATAAAGTAGAGCAGTTGAATGTGTAGGGGCTGACAAATAAAATGAATTAGCAATAATCGCAATCGGAAATCGTATAATAAGTGGGCAATATTAGGAATTCATAGACGTTGAGAAAAGTTATATGACTTTTCCAATGAAAGATCATAATCATAGTTTCATTTAGAGAATATGTAAAAAAAATATTCCAAAATATTTAAAAGAGTGTGTTCCACAGCCAAGACTTTACATTTAAGAAACAAAATTAAGAATGCCTCTAATAAAATTAAAATCACTTGGGTTATAATCAATAGCGAAATTGGCAAGATTAGATCACACAAGTCAAATTTTTATTAAATTTTAACAATATTTTAACAAAATCAGAACAAGATGTTGCAAATGTGGTTTTAGAACAATATTTTAACGACATTCCGATTTTGACCACAAAGTCACGGAATTCCTCCAATACTATCGCCGAATCGTTACTCAAACGAAATGTAAATGTCTGTAAAAAGAATAGAATCTTTGAAGACATGTGTCAATCATTTATTTCTTGTGACCGAATCATTCTAGTACATTTCGTCACGCGTACCGGTACATTTGGATCAATCATTCAAATGGATCATTTCGGGCTACCCCACACTAAAAACAATTCATTCAGCTCATTCGGGATTCGGTCGGTTTTCGACTCATTTACAATTCACACCAAGCATGAGTTAAAAGATTCCGTCAATTGTTTGTTGTACCGGAACATTCATAAACCATCAATACTTTTAAGTGTATCAGCTCAAACGAACGAATCATTCATGATTTAATGGTTTGGTGAATGGTGAAAAGGTCTGAAGGAATACCTTAAAGAAAAATTTAAAGAAATAAATATATTCACGAAAAATTAATGTATGTACACAAAAACAAAAATAGTTTTATTAAAAATAGTGATGTACGTTTTGTAAATGTTAGGAGCAAGCACAAGTTAGTTATACCGGTTACTCAACTCCACAGAGTCAGTAATTCATTCTTGAGCCAAAGTATACGCTGTTACAACAAAGATCCAGAAAATATATCTCTCTATTACCAAGTTTAACGATGTTCAATTTCCAGACCGGCAAGCAGCGTGAAAGGTGCGACATTTCTAGTACTGAGATCGCTAATCCTGCTGTCGCATCTATTTTAACTATTAAAAGTCAGTGCTTGATTAGGTACTATCACTACTTCTTGCAGTTGAGGAGGCCTACGTCGATCAGTACACTACTACTACAGGCCGCTGAATAATGATAAAATAAATACTTAATGGAGTTTGTAACGAATACTTTGAACATGTAACGGGCTAAACTATTTAAGATGCTCCTATTTATTTTTTACTAATAGGTACGTTATCTTATCAGAACTAAATACTTTTTCTTAAAACACTTACAATTAATTACGACAGTTATATAAATTAGAATTTAGGATCTAAGATTTAGGTGGGTATATATATATTTCTTGATGACTCAATTATAGTCCAAAAATACAATCCACCCACATTAGCGGCGAAATTGGCGCAAGAACGTTGTGATGACTGACATAATACGGCAACTTGGCGTCTACGATCCCTATAAATATGATGTTTTGTCACGAATCGTAATACAAATCAGCTAAGTAAGACCGTGTTTTGTGGCATACCTTAGGGGAGGCCTATGTTCAGCAGTGGACTTGTGAAGGGCTGTAATGATGATGATGGTGACGATGATGAAGTCAACCAACACGCATTGGGACAGTGTGGCGGACACTTCTTTGCGCTAAAACCCTCTCAGAAATTAGTGGTAGCCTGTGCCCAGCCGTGGGACGTATATGGACTGTAACTTTAACTAACACTCACCATACGAAACACAGCAGCATTAACCTGCCATTTTGCGCTTGTATTCTGAGTGAGAGCGTGGTCCTACCCCGGTCGAGTCGACCCATTGACTACAGCCGTGATGTAGCTGCAGCACCACTCTACCACGTAAAGAAGTTAAAATTATAATAAACACTCACGCCTGTCATCCAGAGAGGTAAGCAAAGGCTAAGCAAAGACTAAACGCCTGTCATCCAGAGAGGTAAGCAAAGACTAAACGCCCGTCATCCAGAGAGGTAAGCAAAGACTAAACGCCTGTCATCCAGAGAGGTAAGCAAAGACTAAGCAAAGACTAAACGCCTGTCATCCAGAGAGGTAAGCAAAGACTAAGGAATTACATTTGGAATTCAGAATCGTATTCTGACACACCTCTTTCGTCAAAACTAATGCGATTAATTCTGTAAAATTAATTTTATGAAATGGTGAAAGCATTTGTGTAAATTATTTATGAAGTCATTAAGTGAACTGTATTCCTTTTTGTGTGGTATTCAGAGAGTATTTGTTTAATTAAGCCATATATTGGCGCAAAACTCTCTGCCAGACCATCCGTCACTAGAGCTTTTTGGTCTCTTGTCAAAGCGGTCGAGACAAACTTCTGTCGGCATTCACTGCCTCCGCTGGTAAAACCGGATGGCACATTTCGCCTATATTTCACATCTGGACAGTGGCAACAACATTCCACCTAAATTACCGCACCGCAGGACCACTTTGTCAGAGGTTCGTATCACAAATAAGCAGGTTCTCAAAACCCTACGGTGTCTAGTCGTGAATAAAGCTAGTGGACCAGATGGTATACCAGCTATAGTTCTAAAGACTTGTGCACCTAAGTTATCGTCTATGTTGACACGCTTGTTCCGCCTCTCATTTAGGACTGGAATTGTGCCAAAATCCTGGAATCTGGCCAACGTGCAGCCTGTTCCAAAAAAGGCAGCCGTGCCGACCCAGCCAATTATCGGCCAATCTCAATTACCTCCATACTCTGCAAAATTACGGAGCGTTTATTGAACGCCCGCTTAATGGCATACCTAGAACAGAATGACCTCGTTAGTGACCGGCAATACGGGTTTCGCCGAAATCGGTCAGCTGGGTACCTACTAGCGTATGCCACACACGTAAGGGGCGAGGCGCTCGAGAACAGTGGGGAAGCACTTGCTGTTTCCCTTGATGTCTCAAAGGCCTTTGACAGAGTTTGGCACACTATTTGGCTAAGCTCCCGGCGTACGGCTTATCCCCTGATCTGATTGACTGAGTAAAGTACTATCTGAGTGAACGGTCTCTCCAGGTTATCGCCGACGACTGCTGATCCGATCCACTGACGATTAACACCGGTGTTCCTCAGGGGTCTGTTCTCTCCTTAATTCTCTTCCTGCTGCAAATTAATGATTAGTCTCCGAATGGGGCGATGCTAATCTTGTGAAATTCAACGCCTCCAAAACACAAACGTGTCTCTTCACTGCAAAAAGGAACCGGTTCACTTTGGCTCCTTCTTTCCGAAATGTTACACTGGAATACACCGACCGCCTCCAGTTGCTGGGGGTTGAGCTATCCTTAAACCTGGACTTCGAGCGGTTCATAGAGTCCAAGGCGAAAGCAGCTGCAAGGAAGCTAGGAATCCTTGCAAAGGTGCGGCGATACTTCACACCGGGACAGCTGCTTACTTTATATAAAGCGCTAGTCCAGTCGTGCATGGAGTATTGCTGTCATATATAGGCTGGTGCTGCAAAATACCAGCTTTGGACTCAATGGAAAGGCGTGCTAAGAGGCTTTTTGGTGACCCGAATTTGCTTAAAACCAATCTTACCAGCCTCGAACACAGGCGCAAAGCAGCCACCCTTTTGGTCTTCTAAAGGATGCATTTAGGAAAGTGTGCGCAAGAATTGCATAATTTCGTTTGTCACCCTTCCACCGTCGGAGAACCAGACGTTCGGCTTCGGCCAGTTTCCATCCTTTCGTTGTTGACTTACCACGCTTTCGAACCAAACGGTTTGTTACGCCGTTCGTCATGCGTACAGCAAAGGAGTGGAATAAGTTGCCAGAATCTGTCTTTCCATCCGATTACGATGTGGGTGTCTTCCAGGCAGGAGTGAATAGGCTTTTGTTAAGTCAGTGCGCTTCACCATCTTAGGCAACATCACCACTGACCATCAGGTGGGATTGCAGCTAAGCGCTGGCTTAGAA